>JASVEL010001796.1:0-77933 GCA_032618575.1 Nicotiana noctiflora
GCATAAATTACGGATCAATCATAGCTAGTCGTAATAATTCAACAACCATGTAAATGAGATAATAATAAACACTCCCAATTAGGGTGAGAATGTTGACAACTTTTATTGATGTTAATGATTTGGTATGCCTCTCTATGAAGAGGTCCAGAGCCTTGCAATCATGTTGTATCTCTTTATGAGATTGGATCTTTCTTATATGTTTTCCCTCTCTCTCTCACTTTCGGAGAGTCCCCATGGGGAAGAAGAAGTCATTTTATGAGGTTTCCTCTCTTGGTATTTATAGTTGTGAGCTGCATGAGCTGGCAATCGGTGGCCGTAACCACATTGAGGTTTCGTCTTCAGGGTAGCGGATAGGTTGTAGCCTTATTAATCGAATCAGGAAGGGGTTAAGTACCGTTAATTATTAGTGGATGTACTACTTATTAATCTTGAATTATCCAAAAAGGTGATTAACTTCGTCAGTTATCGTGGGGTCGGATTCTGACCCATACAATTAGTCCCTCCGCTTATCGAGGTCGTTTCTCGTACGAGTTTGATGAGTGAACCGCTTATCGAGGGTCAATTCTTGTTAACCCGGTACAACAAAGGTACGAGTTTGATGAGCGAATTTTGTTGACTTTGATCTAAAAGACTTGGATAAGGGGTGGATAGTCGTCGCTCTGGTCGAGACCATGTTCTCTATGGCGACGGCCCGAACTTTGTAGAGCTTTTCGTCGTTACTTTTTCGTATAATCAAGTCATTATGTGGTCGAGGTAAGGTACCCCCTCGTCATGAAGGTGTATGATGTTGTTAGTGCAATTCGGGCTAGGACGAACTCAGTTACGTTCTAATCCTTATGTTCACTTAGGTACGCAGCTGCCATCGACGATGGGAGACGGGCCGTACGCAGTGTGACCAAGTGCGTTTTCTGCAGTGTTTTTAGAGTTTTGAAGGCGTATGGTACATTATGGGTGTTAAACGGGTGGGTCAGGCCGGTCCAGGCCCATTTTTTTGAACCCGTACGGTTTTGAAACGGGGCCGGTTCCTGGCCCAAGGTTAATGGGTTTAACGGATTTGGGTAATTTTGGATAAAGATTGAACCGTACAGGTTACGGGTTGAGGGGGATGGGCCGGGCCGGGTTTAGTGTATTTTTTATTTTTTTTTGGAATTTCGTATAACTATTGTAATTTATATTAATACTTTGTATTAATTTAAACAATACAAAGTAAATGAGAAACATTTGCACTTATAAATTACAAGAACTACATTTATTTCAAATTTCAAATTAAAGTTTGAATTAAAAAAGTAAATTAACAAAAAAATAGTAAAACTATTATAAGTTATATTAAGAATTTGTATTAATTTTAAATTTTAAATTAAATAATACAAGGAAGATGAGAAAAAATGCACTTATTGCAAGTGTTACTTTTATTTCATAATTCAAATTTCAAACTTACAAATTGAAATGTTTACATCTTTAACAAATAACAACAAGTAAATTCAAATATTTTGCATTGCCCTGCTAAGTTCCTCATCATCAATATGAACTGAGTGGCATTCTTCTGGAGTGTTTAATTCGGATGGGTTACCATTTGTTATCTTCTGGGCTATCAACATCTTCACGTCCTTGATTTCTTCTTTCCGATCTAATCCAATCTCTGAAGCATACTAAAGCTTCCAAAGTATTGCTTCCCAATGAGTGACGCGTGTCTCCAAGTTGTTGTCTTGCTTGGCTAAATGCACTCTCGGATGCAACCGTTGAAATTGGCACATTCAGCACGTCCCGAGCCATTGCGAAAAGAACAGGAAATTGCTTTCCATTTTCATGCCACCATCCCAACGGTGAAAAATCCTTTGTGCGAGGCTTCTTTTGCTTCTGCAAGTAGAATTGAAGTTCATCAATATTCCTGCAACTTGTTTGAGTGTTAGAAAAAGCAGAAAAAATATTATAACTATCATCTAATCCTTCTTCTTCAGTCACAGTAGCAGAAGTGCTACATTGCATAGTAGGATTAGCATTGCCTGCAGCATTATCAATTATATTTGCATAATAATTATATAATTGATGTAAATAATCATTTAGGTTGTTCATAGAAACATATAAATTTAGGGTTTCAGTTTGCCCAATCTCCATATAAGTATATAAAGCATTCATTAATTGGTGACAATCAGACATCTTAATAGAAAGATTTAAAACTGCACCAATTAAGTAAATCGGAGGAATTGGATAGAAATATTTTTTGAATTTGGCTTGCATATTTTCCACAACATCCATATATTTTTCTTTCTTCTTAAATTCAAAGAGTAGAAAAGAAATTTTCGCTATATGTACTAAACCCATAGCAATAGCAGGGTAATAAGATCCAGAAAACTCAACAGTAGCAGTATAAAATTTATGTAAAAATTTAACAACATCATTAATGACCTCCCAAGTACCAGTTGTTAACATACGGCTTGGATTCGTACAATGCACATTAGCAACTTCAGTTATTGGGAATCTATATTTCTAGCAAACTTTTAAAAATATATATGTATAGTTCCATCTAGTAATAATTTCTTCTGGCATGAATCGGGGTTGAAGTTTATACTGGACACGCTTATTTTTAAATTCCTTTATTCTAGAATGTCTATTATTTCCTTGAATGACACTAACTGCTCTTCTAACATGACTAATCTCTGTTGAAAATAAATCAAGGCCACTTTTAACAATTAAATTATAAACATAACATGCACACCTAACATGAAAATTTTCATTAAGAGGTGGTTAATGCATTTTTAATATTGAAATTGCGGCAGTGTTGTTAGAAGCATTATCAAAAAACATACACAATACTTTTTGGTTGAGATTATTAAATTCTACAACTTCACAAATAGTATTGCTTATAAGTGCAACAACATGACTCTCATCTTCATCATATCTAAAAGCAATAATACGTTTTTGCATACAAGTACTATCATTTATCCAATGGCATGTAATAGTCAAATAATCACGACCATTAACAGCTTGACCAATATCAGAAGTTAGAGAAACTCTACAAGGAAGGTAGTTAAACAAATAACGTAAATATGTTTGATATTATCCGTGAAGTCTGAAAATATCGGCTCTACAAGTACTTCTAGGTATACCTTTAAATAACGAATTGTAAATACTTTAAATATACATAATAAAATATGACGAAGAAGCAAAAGAAAAAGGTAGACAACCTAAAGCAATCATTTTTACTAACTCCTCACGATCCTTCATTTTATTATATTTTATTAATCCTCCAGTAGTAGGGTTAATAGTTGTGTGATTTTCATCACCATGTAGGCCCCATTCTATCAAATGTGAAACTCTCATATGTCTACTAAGCGTTCTAGTTCACCCTAAATTTCCTACAGTCAAATGTTTAAAATCACCTTTACAAATTTTGCATCTAACTCTATCAGTACTTTCAATTAATTTTAAAAAATTCCAAACTTTACTTCTTTTTCTACGATTGGTCATCGGAGCCACAGGTGGTCTACTACTAGTGCGACGGCCACCACCCCTTGTAGCAACTCCAACACTACCAACCCCAGCACTAGTATGTGTAGTAGGTATCTCATCTTCAATTTCTAATTCATTATCTTCTATTCCATAATCTTCTTGTAATTGTTCATAATCTATATTTTCATTAGGCGATGTTTCAGGAACAAGAGATATTGGGGTACTATTACTACCAGATGCTGAAGAATTACCTCTATTTTTATTTTCCCCTACAAGTAACTTTTCTACACGCTCTTTTAGCAGCACTAAACATATTGTAAAAATTAAAGAATAAGCACAAAATAAATATGCAATTAAAATATTAAATAAGAGAAAGAGTTGGAGGGAGTGCACCGAATCGGACAATAAATTGAGCACTTGGTTATGCAATTCCGATGTTACCACGAACAAACGTCAAGCAAGTATTCCAACTTGAAGTTCAAAAGCAGAATGATAAAATACTATAATTTAAATTCAACTATTCAACAAAAGTGAGCCAAATAAAATTAGAAGATGAAATGAGGAATTAAGACTTGAACTTGATAATTAGAGAATAGGAGAATGGGAGAAAGTGAGATAGAAAAATGAATTTTGAGTGACAAATGAAGAGGGGGGAGGGGGGTATTTATAGTTTTATATAAGGTTAATTTTGTAAAATCAAAAAAGATTAAAAATAAAAAATAAAAAAGGCTATTTCTTCAATATATCCTTTGGCCAACGGATTCTTCAAGAATCTGACCGTTGCGAACAGTCAGTGGCCCCCACCTGCACAGAAAATCAAAAAGAAAATTTAGCCGTTGAACTGGGCCGGTTTAACCGAAAATGAACACTGTTCATCCGGACAGTCCTAACGGGTCCGGTTACCCGTTACATAAAAATAAACGGAGCAAACCCCTTATTCCCCCCAACCCAGCCCACCATGCCCCATAGTTATCGGTCTTGGCCGGTTCCGATTTCTACCGGTTTGGGCCGGTCCGGAACCGGTCTAACCCGACCCGTTTGACAGGTATATGGTACATGTCCCCTGTATCGGCAGGGTGCTTTGATCATTCCGGCTAGTGGGGTATCACCAGGAGGCCGAGTGGGCACTTCATGGTGCTTATCACGATGGCACGCGTCTCGGTTGAATCGAACCGTTTGACGGTTGGTTATGCAGTTAATGGTGTCCCATGAATTTTCCGAAGTCATTTATGTTGCCTATAAAGGTGGATTGAGGCATCCATTTTTCATTACATCTTTATTCATCTAAGAATAAGTCTTAGGAATCTTTTTTACTCTGCTAGTTCACTTTCTCCTTTCTCTTCTTGACTGTGATAACTCTCGTTTTCCCCACCGGATTCTATTCTTTTCCTTTCGACCAATTAAACAATGGCAGGTAGTTCTTCACGCAAAGCTCTTCTGATAAACTTGCTGGTTAATTCCTCGACGATTGAAAGGCCACCTCTGGCAATAAGAGGTGCTGGGTAGGCGGAGACCGGAGGGATTCCATCAGTGGATTAAGTAGTTCCCCGGCCCGGAGTTCCGGCGATTGATTTTACCGTCGATGGAGGGGAGGACCTTGTGGATGAGGCCCCACTGATGGGGGAAATTGGAATGGCCCGATTACGGGAATATGGGGTCATTCCAACCCACTCGGACATTGTCCTTGCCCGAAGCGAGGAGAGGGTTCACACCGATCGTGGTGGATACTACATTTTTTTATGTGTATCCCTTCAGGTTAGGGTTCAGGATTCCACTTTCCATGCTGGTGGTGGACTTCTGTCGTTATTACGGGGTATGCCCGGGCCATCTCACCCCCTCTCTTTACAAGTTACTGGTGATGTTCCTTAAGTACGGGGAATTGGCCGGTAGGGTGGTCACGTTGCAGTATGTGCTTACCTTTTATGCCCCCAACAAGTACGAGGTGCGATGCTTCGGGTGTGTCCTCGTGGGTCGAGGGGGTTGACTATGGCACTGGATGATGGGATCGAACCCCGCCTTTCGAGCATTTCTTTTACATCAGGATCGAGTATCTAGTAGCGTCCCCTTCAGGGTTCCCGAAGGCTTAGAACCATGCACGTAAGTTACTTTATTACGATAATAAATTTTCTTCATTTTTTTTTTTGGTTTTGTTTTATAGTCTTGGGTTTGTGAATGTTAACTCGTTGTTTCTTTTATAGTCGAGGGTCACCACCGACCCCGTTAGCAGGGATGGGTGGGTGGGTGGAAGCCGTGCTTCCTCATACTGAAAGGGATTCGCACGTGGGCGTCTTTCTGGCGGAGACATAGCCGTAGGCCTACCGTAGGTGAGAAGTCTATTCCTTACTTTGTTTGGTTTGTGATTCAGTTATGTTTTCCAACTTTGTTTTTCTGTGATAGGGAGGGCGAGCCGTGGTAGGGCTCCTCAACGGGCTTTCCGGTAGTCGGGCGTGATCACTCTGCTTTTTGCAGCACCAGCGCCACGCCGCATGCCGAGGGCGACATTGGTCGAGTCTTCGGTGGCTCCTTCCCCTCCAGGGCCCATATTTCAGGATGAAGGGCTATCGGGGACTATGCATCCCATGTATGAATCATCCTCGAGCGAGGAGGAGGAAAGGCTATTGATCAAGCGCAGGGTCGCGTTCACTCTGGTTCCTTCCGTAATAATTATGCCTACTCCCCCTGTGGTGATTAATGTGGATTCCCCTCCAGCGGATGCAGGGGAGGGTATGGCTTCAGCGCCTACCCTTGAGGGTGAACCAACGGTGGAGGTGTCCCCTGCTAGCTTGGGCCGCGAAGATACTTCCCCTTCAGCGGCTCGATCGGTGACCCCCACAGTTGAGACGGGGGGAAGATACTCTATGATTGCTAAAACTGGTCGTCGGAGTGTATCGTTGGCGGTTGCGGCGGCATGAGGAGGAGAGGCTATGGGAGAAGGGTCTGGGTCCAAATCCGATTTAGACCCTAAGGATGTCCGTATGTTCTGAGACGGCTTTACAAAGGTGGTCGTTCGCAGAGGGGAGGTCACTCCTCATTGAGGTTCCCACGGTTTCAAATCTGCTACTCAAAGGCTCGAGTTTGGTGTCGCAGTTCGGGCTACTATGCTCAGAGGTAGAGACTTAGTCACTGAAGGAAGTTACATACGTCGGGTTCATGAACGAGGTGGCCGTGATGGGCTTGAGGGTACGCATTCGTATATTGGTCTGTCCATTATTTGCCTTGTTTTATTTTCCCCTTTAACCGTTGTCTTTGTTTCACAGTCCTACTTGCTGGAGGTGGAGAGCATCCGTTGAGCTAATCTTCGCTCGATGGTGTTTTTGCGGGTGTTGGAGAAGTACCGCCGCTACCGGGATAGATGTAGGGAGATGCGTGTGCGCTTGAGGAACGATCCCCATAGCCGGGCCCTGGTTGAGAAATTAGCGAGACGGGAGCTTCAGGCGCAAAGACACTTGGCCGAATGAGCGCCCTTGAAGAGCTACTCCGTTAGAAGGACGAGGAGTTCGAGGCCGGAAGGAGGACCTTAATCGAGTACGAGTGTCGGTGCCTAGCCAAGGTAATGGAGGCTGCGTCGGTATGGAGCGAGAAGGTGGCTGCTTTAGAGGGATAGATTATCTCCTTGAAGCGCCAGCTGGACGATGCCTCAACAAGGGCTAAGACGTTATAGGGGGTTGTTTGTGCCAGTGAGTCCCAGTTGTCGCTTGTGAGGGCTGCTGCCACCTTCGAGGAGGCGAGCCTCGAGGAGCAGATAGGTACCATTGAGTGGGACACTCAGGCTGTGACAGAGTAGGTTACGACCATAGAGGAGGAGAACTGGAATCTCCGGGAACATGCCGCTTCCTTTGGCTATGCTCGTGAGCTTTGGGTTTATAATGAGGCCCAGCAGGATGTATATAAAAATTTGTGGGAGCAGGTACCGTGACTGAAGCTACTTTCGAGGAGGCGCGCCAAAAAGTTCGGGAGGCATGTATGGACTGTGGTGTCGATGCGGCAACACCAGGGGCTGATATTGGCGTAGGTGGGAGAGCGGATGGCGCTGAGTAAAAAGAAGTGTTCTTCCTTTTTATTTTTGCCTTTTGGCTTTTGTTGTCGTTTGTTTTTTATTTCTTATTGGCCGGCTTTGGCCGGGTGTAAACGGTAATGAGCCACAATTGTTTTATGAATAAAAGAAATCTGCCTTCCGTTGTTTCACCTATATCTATTTTGCACCTCCCCCTTTTGGGGAGGGGGGGGTTTCTTTGCATGTGTTTGAACGGGTGGCTTGCCTTCAAGTTTGACTTCGGTAGGCATGTCAGTTTTTGATTGTTGGCAACTTTTCCTTCTCGACTTGGGGTGATCGAGTCGGAACCACTGTTTGGTGGTGGTGGCATTTAGCCTTAGTCCTAGTTTGGGCTCGATCGGGTTACTCATATTGATTATGAAAATACGGTCTTGTAGCTCGATCGAGGCCAAACTTTACGTGTCTCTAATTTTAGTTCGAGTTGGGCGTAATTACTTGGAAGGCAAGGGTGTTCTTGGAGATTGAGTTTTTGCTGAGTTTAGTGGTGAAGGAGCTTCGTTTGAGTTCTATTCAGCCACGGCCGGAACTTGTTAAGTTTGAGGGCAAAAACATCTAACTTATCGTTCGAGTGAGGCTGAACGCGTTGAATTTGATAGCGAAGGTGTATAGTCTGAGTCCCGGTTCAACTGTTGATGGACTTTATTGATTTTAGGGGGCGAGGGTGCAAAGCCCGAGTCTTGGTTCAACTGTTGTTGAACTTTATCTGAATTTGGAGGTGAAGGCGCATAACCTAAGTCTTGGTTCGACCGTAGTTGAATTTATTGACGAAGGCGCATAGACTAAGTCCCAGTTCAACTGTTGTTGAACTTTATCTGTTTATGGAGGTGAAGGCGCATAACCTGAGTCTTGGTTCAATCGTAGTTGAATTTATTGGCAAAGGCGCAAAGCCCGTGTTCCAGTTCAACTATGGTTGAACTTTATTTTTTTTGGAGGCGAAGGCGCATAGCCTGAGTCTTGGTTCAACCATAATTGAATCTATTGGCGAAGGTGCATAGAATGAGTCCCAGTTCAACTGTTGTTGAACTTTATCCGGTTTTGGAGGCAAAGGCGCATTGCCTTAGTCTTGGTTCAACCGTAGTTAAATTTATTGGCGAAGGTGCATGGCCTGAGTGTAGTTCAACTGTTGTTGAACTTTATCTGTTTTCAGAGGCGAAGACGCATAGCCTGAGTCTTGGTTCAATCGTAGTTGAATTTATTGGCGGATGCGCATGGCCTGAGTCTTAGTTCAACTGTTGTTGAACTTTATCTGTTTTTGGAGGCTAAGGCGCATAGCCTGAGTCTTGGTTCAATCATAGTTGAATTTATTAGCGAAGGCGCATGACCTGAGTCCCAGTTCAACTGTTGTTGAACTTCATTTGCTTTTAGGAGGCGAAGGTGCATAGCTTGAGTCTTGGTTCAACCGCAGTTGAATTTATTGGCGAAGGCGCATGGCCTGAGTCCCGGTTTAACTGTTGTTGAACTTTATCCATTTTTGGAGGCAAAGGTGCATAGCCCGAGTCTTGGTTCAACCGTAGTTGAATTTATTGGCGAAGGCTCATGGCCTGAGTCCCGGTTCAACTGTTGTTGAATTTTATCCGTGTTTGGAGGCGAAGGCGCATAGCCTGAGTCCCAGTTTAACTGTTGTTGAACTTTATTTATTTTTGGAGCCGAAGGCGCATAGCCTGAGTCTTGGTTCAACTGTAATTGAATTTATTAGCGAAGGCGCATGGCCTGAGTCCCAGTTCAACTGTTGTTGAACTTTATCTATTTTTGGAGGCGAAGGCGCATAACCTAAGTCTTCGTTCAACCGTAATTGAATTTATTGGCGAAGGCGCATAGCCTTAGTCCTAGTTCAACTATTGTTGAACTTTATCCATTTTTGGAGGTGAAGGCGCATAGCCTGAGTCTTGGTTCAACCGTAGTTGAATTTATTGGCGAAGACGCATGGCCTGAGTCCCAGTTCAACTGTTGTTGAACTTTGTCTTCTTTTGGAGGAGAAAACGTATCTCCTGAGTCTTGGTTCAACCGTAGTTGAATTTATTGGTGAAGGTGGCCTAAGTCCCAATTCAACTTTTGTTGATATTTATTTATTTTTGGAGGGGAAGGCGCATATCCCGAGTCTTGGTTCAATCGTAGTTGAATTTATTGGCGAAGACACATGGCTTGAGTCCCAGTTCAACTATTGTTGAACTTTATCTATTTTTGGAGGCGAAGGTGTATAGCCTGAGTCTTAGTTCAACCGTAATTGAATTTATTGGCGAAGGCACATAGCCTGAGTCCTAGTTCAACTATTGTTGAACTTTATCCATTTTTGGAGGTGAAGGTGTCACACCTCCTTTTGGCGCTACCCGCGAGGGTGCAAGGGAGTTTTTTCTAATTAAAGGACAATCGAAAATGGGATTTATTATTAAAGATTCAGAGTCACCACTTAGGAGATTTATGGTTTCCCAAGTCACCGGTTTGAATCTCGAATCGAGGAAAAGATTGACTCTGTATTACAGTCCGCGAACCAAAAATATGGATAAGGAATTTTGTTAACCCGGGAGAATGGGTTAGGCATTCCCAAGTTCCGTGGTTCTAGCACGGTCGGTTTGATCATACTTGGCTTATTAAAATTATTTAATTACTAATTTTAGAATCTATATATTCTTGCATTTTACCGCTTTTAATTATAAAATCATCTTAAAATAGGTTACGTGTACGTATACCCACTTATTTGGCGTGTAAGAAAAAAACATGTCACGCGAAAGTGTCCACAGTTAATGAAGCTTTATTATTATTAAGAAAAGTTTGGGCCAACGTTGCAAGAACGCATACTCCAGTTTTATTTTTAGAAATATAGTATTTAGTATTTTAAATGGCCCTAAAAGATATTCTATGAAATATTTGTCATTTCTTATATCTAGCCTACGAAATTACTTGAAGGCCATATGATTTCAATGAGCTTATGCAAACTAAAAATAATTAAAATCTGCAACATAGTTTATTATTAAGCAAAGATTTGATCGAAGTTGCGCGAACGCATACTCCAAATTAATTTAGGATCATGACCGTGTTACACGAACGTATATGCAACCACAATCGTATTTTTTTTAAAAAAGGACTAAAGGCTTGCTGCGAGCATTGGTCAAATTAGTATATTTTAATTCACACAAGGGCCATAATTATTTTGTGTATCCAATATAGCTCGACTCCGTTAGCATAAAAAGTATGACTATTTGAACATTAAAAGATTTGAAACGCTACTACTTCCTGAACTAATTAGGAATGCTGCTGGGTTAAAAAAACAATGAGGACCTAAAATCGTTTGGGCCGGACAGGAAGCCCAATTGCATGAAACATGTGAAGCCATCTTCAGCTTGATAAATATACACGGCCAAGCCATGTTGGGCCATATGAAAGCCCCAAATTAGAAAATAAGACAACTTCAACAAACAAAGGAGGTCCATTTTTAATTCACTTACAACCCAAGCTTCAACCATTATCAAATGAAATCTTACCAAACACATTAAAACTTGACCGGATAAAAACCAATCAATATTCAGTCCTTTAAAATGATGCAAAACCAATCAATATTCATTCCAGAGTTTACCAAAAAAAAAATTCTTTTAAAAGGGAAATGAAAGAACAGGGTTCTTTAAATTTTCAAGTCAGTACTTTTGTCAAAATACAGGAAGGCAAAATTATGCTAAACTAACACATTTACATCCTATTTTTGCATATGCTAAAGTTCAAAGTACAGAATAATCAAGCTCATACTCAAACATGACAACATTCAAATCCTTAAACGGATATCTTTAGAGCAAAAATTATAAATTCCTCAAAAACACACAATGCACAAATTTATCCATGCTAATTACAACATTGGTTTTAGCACATACAACAACAACAACAACAACCCAGTATAATCCCACTTAGTGGGGTCTGGGGAGGGTAGTGTGTACGCCCACTTAGTGGGGTCTGGGGAGGGTAGTGACCCCCGGCATCCTTCCTCCAAGAACTTCCCACCTTGCTCTTGGGGAGACTCGAACTCACAACCTCTCGGTTGGAAGTGGGGGTTGCTTACCATCAGAGCAACCTCTCGGTTGGAAGTGGTTTTAGCACATAGAACTAGTGAATTAAGTATGAAAGTATCATGTCATGAGACCCTTAATAAACCTGAAGCTACTGAAATAAAGTGAAAGACCAATCTTAAAATTACAAGCAACTATCACTTGAAACCAGTTTTAGAACTCAATGGATACCACACAAAGATCAGAACCAAAATCCAACCAAAATTAACCCAAAACTCGAATATCACACATACTTCAGCTCATTTCTATAATGAATTGCTCATAAACTTGTCATATAATGAATACTACAAGAATTTTCCAAGATTTTTCAATGGAACAGTAGTTTCTTTGTATTCTTATGCGCAAACTTAGCTCCTCTATTTTTCAGAATCTCTCTCTTTTTTCTTTCTGTCCATTTTCAGTCTGGTTTCCAGCCTTTTATAGGCATACAATTGGTGCTTTTTCTCTTAACAGCTTAGTCCTTTTTTTCAATATTAATTAGGTATTCAATTTCCACTCACTTAGTGCTTTATTAGTTAATTCATTAGTGCCCATTTTAGTCCTTAAAATTAGCAATTAGTGTCCTTCCCACTATTTTTTGTTTCCACTTACCTAATAGCAACCTTTAAACAAATTAACCAAATGATTTAAAGCACCAAAACAACCCTGAAATCATTGAAAGCCTGCTGGAATTACTGTCTTATCCTATAATTATTGTAGACGCGTGACTTTTCACCCTTCCCGAGATTTTTTTATATTTTAGCGTAAAATATTTACTTTAGACCTAATATAGCTACCTCAACTAATTTTGACTCTTTTACTTTATTTTTACCTTAAAATAAAGAATAGCAGAAAAAAATATAGTTTTGTAATAATTTTTAAATTTTGAAAAATACAAAAATAGTATTTTATATTTTTATCTTTACATAAAAAACAAAAATTACAAAAAAATAATTTTTATTAATATGTGTAGTCATTTTTGTAAAAAATACAAAAAAATAGTACTTTATATTTTTTATCTTTATACAAAAAAGAAAATTAAAAAAAATTAAATATAGTTTTATTAATATTTTGTAGTTACTTTAATCTTGAAAATATAAAATAGTTTTTTTTAATAGTTAGTCTTATTTTTATAGTTATTTTGCTTACGTAATCAAATAAAATCATGTTTTTATTTTTGGTTCCGGACAAAGAATAATATTTGGGTTCAAACGACCCCTTTTTAAGTATAATTTTCGAACCTAGCCCATATCAATCTATACCCAATACCCTAAATTTAGACACATGGGGGGACACAAACTAATGAGAGACACATACACAAATCACGGAGAAAAAAACGGAAGGAAAAGAGAAAAACGCAAAAGGACAAAAAATTGAAAAGAAAAAGAAAAAAAAAAGACAGAAGGCTCACGTTGAAAAAAAACTACATTATTGCATCTATTACTTCTTCTTCTTCATATTAAAAGAGCTCATCTCCTCCGCAACCGGGGAGAAAAAAGCTTCAGTTGTTTGTTACAAAATCACCCTTGCCACTGTCGCAACCGACCAACCTTCCCCGTCATTCAACCAGCGACCAACGAAACAGTCCACCCCGTCAACCGTAGCCACTGTCATTTTTCTGCACATCCCGTCGACCCAACCAGTCGTTCATGTCCAGCAAAAACCATCAACGCCGCTGCCGCGTCGTCAACCCACGTCCTTCCGCTGCTGCCTCCTTCACGTCCAAACGACCACCACCAGCCATCTCCTCACCTTCCAAACGTCTAGCCTATACTCTATGAACGACCACCTTCTCACACCCCATCCAAACGTTCAAAGACACCATCCCTACAGTAATTAAAATCGAGCTGCAAACCAGCACTGAAACTCGTCAAAATAGCTCAAACAAAATCAGCTGAAACGTAGCAGACTTTTGCCTCAAAATGCTGTCACACCTCCTTTTTCCGCTGCCCTGCGAGGGCGCGGGGTAAAGTAAATGAGTTTTTCCAATTAAAGGACAATCAAAATGGGATTCATTTATTAAGAGATTCAGAATCGCCACTTGGGAGATTTATGGTGTCCCAAGTCACCTGGTTTGAATCCCGAATTGAGGAAAGGTTTGACTCTATTTAACAGTCCACGAACCAGAAATCCGGATAAGGAATTCTGTTAACCCGGGAGAAGGTGTTAGGCATTCCCGAATTCCGTGGTTCTAGCATGGTCGCTCAATTATCATATTTGGCTTATTGATATGATTTTTTTAATATATTTTAATAATGTGCTTTTTCGTTCCACTTTTCAATTTTAGAAGAATTGCGACATCACGAGAAACACATTTCGAGTCACACCGCAACCAGTACGCTTGCGACTTTAATGCATTTCAGTTTCGCCGAGAGCAAGATTTGGGTCACATAAATGCACACCCATAATTAGGAAAGTATCTTATTAAAGTCATGCCTAAAGATTCTATGTCTTTATTAGCTTTGGGAAAGACCGTGAAATTCGCTAAGCGGTCTTCCCAAGTCTATGTTTTTATAATAATTTATTTGAGGGCCCCGCGATTGTGTATTTAGTGCGGCGAGGCTCATCTCATTATTTTATTAAAGGCCAATCTTAGGATAAACTATATTGTCTACTTTTGTTTTTGTCCCTAATATTAATTTAATACCTAATCCTACATGTATTATAATGAATAAATTTACGATTTAGGGCTATTTTAACAGTTTTAACTCTAATTTAAGAACAGTGTATATAAAAGCCACTGCACAGCTGAGCCCAACACAGAGGAGAACGAAATCTGGGCTTGAAACCCATACACGTGCACCAGCCCTTTATCCTAACGAGATTAAAATGATTTGCACCGGTTGTTTCCTTTTGGGCTGATCGTGTAACTGAGCCAATTATGCCCAAATCTATGGCTTTGGCAGCCCATACGTTTTTGTCATTTGATTGGAAATTCAACATACTTAATTGAGTCATTTTTCCCTTTTATAGCATTAATAATACAAATCAAGGGATGAGGGATGAACTAAATTTAAATGAGCCATTTCAATTATCCAAAAAAACTAGTGAGCAATTGCTGAAAACAGTGAACTAATTTAATTAAATCCAAATGCACTGATTCAACTACCTAATAACAAGTCGATTAACTAACCATTCTATAATCTTATTTTTAATGAAGGAGAAACAACCAAACGATGCTTAATGATTGTTTTTGATCCAATACACTAATGGACTACACAATAAAAATTAAAATCCAATACACAGTGATACTAAATGAAAATCAAATTCCTGTAGTCAAACTTGACGAATTATAACTCAATTCCTTCAAATGACTTTTAGTATTCAAATCACAAATAAGACTACACTAATTTCCCGCTCCAAACTAAATCTCTGCCTTTGTTCTTCAATTGTGAATTAACAATAACTAACAGAAATTATAACAGTCCAAACATACTATTAACAGTTAAAGAATAAAAGTCTAGTAACAGTCCATGAAAAAGTGCAAATTCGGTAGAATAAATGGATCAATATATGATAAACATATTTTATTTTATAATCCAAGCTTGGAGATACAATGTGTACCTAAAATGGTGAACAAATCCATTAGATCTAACAACATACAGCAGCAGAGTAGGATTCAGCGACAAACTCCAGCAGTAACAACATAACAATCACAGCAGTAACCGTTTAATGACCAATAGCAGCAATTGAAATCAACAGTGAGAAGACCCAGGAAGATTTTCAGAACTTCAACTTGTTTTGAAACCAAATCTCACTCAAAGAACAATCAACCACTGATTTGTGACGAATCTACTATTGTTTTTTGGATTTTCTATATGAATTTGAAGGTAAAAAATAGAAGAAAAAACAAATCTGAAATGTTAATTTCAGATCAGGAATTTAACAAGTATTTTTTTTTTGGGATTTTCTAGGGTTCCTATGGCTAAAATTCTAAAAGAGACCCCCAAAATCAAATTCAAAACCAACCAGCAAACAATACTGATTCTCCTAAAACCCCTATTTTCAAGAGTATCCTTCCCTAATCAGACCCCCTCCAATGTATTCTCTCATCTGTTTTCTTTTTCAGGTTCGTTTCTCCTACTCTTTTTCAGAATTGGCTCTCTATCCCCCCTTCAATTCTGTTTTCCTTCTGTCTTTATAGACAAAACACAACTCTTTTTAAATTCAAAAGTTCACTTTTCTAGCTTGTTTATTCCCTCCCATGTGCACCCCTTAATCTTTTTAATCATTTTTAGCCATTCAGTTTCTGATCTTCAGCTTTTAAGTATTGAAAAGCAATACCGGCTTTTAATTCTTTATTAAGATCCCAAGTTATTCTCTGATCCTTTTATCATTAACTGTGACGACCCAAAGGGTCATTACTTATTTTATTAATCATTTCGAGCTTCTGAGGCCTTGAAAACCTCATTCCATGTTGCCTCGATTTACGTGCACAATACGAGCATGTAGCCGGAATGATTTTGTGATAGAAAATATGAATTCTATGAGAAATTTGGATAAAAATGATATTAATATTGATATGGTTGACTTCGGTCAACATTTTTGGTAAACGGATCCGGACCTGAGATTGGATGGTCCCGAGAGGTCCGTAGGAAAATATGGGACTTGGACATGCGTCCGGAGTCGAATTCCGAGGCCTAGAGCCCAAGTTATGAATTTTTCTATGAAATTGTTTTTGATGTAATTGTTAAAGGAAATGAATTAATTGACCTTGGTATCGGGCTCGTATTTTGATTCCGACGCCCGGTACAAGTCTTAAATATTATATATGTGATTTCTGTAAAGTTTGGTGACATTCGGATGTCGTTTGAGATGTTTTGGACCTTGAGTCCCAAGTTAGAAAGTTTTGAAAACCAAAGGTATGAAAATCATGAAGTTGAGGCTTGATTTGATGAAAACGAGATGATATTGGCGATGTGATCCCACGAACAAGTTCATAATGTGTTTTTGAGGTTGTGTACATGTTTGGTTTGGAGCCCGGGGGGCTCGGGCAAAAGATTTGATAGGCCGTTGGATTAAATTCTGAAATGTTGCACTGCTGGTTTTTCACCCAGCTGTTGGCTTCACAATTGCGAAGTATTTCTCGCAATTGCGAAGGGGGCAGTACAAGGTAGGGCTCGCACATGCGAACCCTGATCGCAAATGCGAAGCCCCATTGACCCGGCCTTGTTCGCAAATGCGAACAATTGTTCGCAAATGCGAAAGTCCCCAGGGCCTGCCTATGTTCGCAAATGCGAACAAAAGTTCGCAAATGCGAACATTCCCTATACTTCCTTGGTTCGCAAATGCGAACCATTGTTCGCAAATGCGAACACTGCCCTATACAGCCTATGTTCGCAAATGCGAACATTAGTTCGCAAATGCGAACACCCCCTTTGTCTGCCGGTGTTCGCAAATGCGAACAAATGTTCGCAAATGCAAACTTCCCAGCCTTAGCTTATTTTTCAAACTCCAGAAATTGGTCGGGGTTCGCAATTTCGAACCCATGTTCGCAAATGCGAACACAGAGACCTGTAAAACACGATTTTAAGTTCATTTCTTCACTTCTTACAAAACAAAAACACCCATTTGCGATTCTTCACGGATTCCTTCTTCATCAAAATAATTGTAAGTCACTTTTTACTTAATTCTTTCAATTCCTAACATCATTAAACATGTTTTTCATTAGAAACCAAAGGTTTTCATGGTGGAATTTCTTGTTTTTGTTAGAAAATAGGGTTTTTCATAAATTGGGGAATTGGACCTCGAATTGAGGTCCGATTTTGAAAAAAATCATATACATGAACTCGTGGGGGGATGGGTAACCGGATTTTGGTCCTAACCCCGAGTTCCGACCATGTGGGCCCGGGGTTGAAATTCACTATTCCGGGGCAGAATGTTGTAAAAGTTGTATTTGGTCTTAAGAATTAGTTTGTTGAGTAGTATTGATGATATTAAATCAATTGTGTATAGATAAGATTGGATTGGAGCCAAATTCGAAAGAAAAAGACATTTCCACGGATTGAATTGTTCATAAACACTCGAGGTAAGTGTTTGTTCTATCCTAGCTTGAGGGAATAGGATTATGTGTTATGTGTTATGTGATCGAGTGCGGTGTATGGGCTGTGGTGACGAGCATCCATACATTGGCGTCTAGTATGACCGTGAGTCGTTGGAAAATGATTATTTTGAGATATATTACAGATGAATTGTTATTGTTCTCCCTTGTCGGGACTTGTTGTGAAGATAATTATTGATTGCCCTTGTTGGGACAGTTTATGAATTACTGTTTCTTTCTTTGCCCTTAGCTGTGATTGTTATTTGGGTGAGGAAGAGTGATAATGCACGAAGGGTGATGTCGTGCCTTGATTTATTATTTATGCACGAAGGTTAATGCCGTGCCATGTTTTATTGATTATGCACGAAGGATCATGCCGTGCCCTGTTATTGAACCATGTACGAAGGATCATGCCGTACTATGGATGTGAGGATGAGAGTAAAAGCACGAAGGGTGATGCAGTGTACTTTATTTGCTTATTTGGTGAGGATGAGAGTAAAAGCACGAAGGGTGATGCCGTGCAACTGCTTGCTATTCCTTGATTTGATATTACTTCTGTTTCCATTATACTTTGTTTTTCCTTGTGAATTTATTAACTGTTGTTAATTATTGAATTCTTTGAGATATTCCTTATTGTGTTATTACCTGGTTATTTCTTGTTATTCTGTGGTATACATATATATTGAATTGCACAGGTTTATGTGGGTGTCTGGTCCTAGGCTTGTCACTACTTCGCCGGGATAGGCCAGGCACTTACCAGCACATGGGGTCGGTTGTGCTGATATTACACTTATGTGCGTTTTTGCACAGGTCCAGGTTACGATCAGGAGCAACAGCAGCAGTAAATCGATTGCGTGGGAGTTGATCATATTTGAGACCGAGGTAGCTTGCAGACGTCCGCAGGCCCGGCGTCTCTCTCTTTATTTATGTTATTAGCTGTAGTCTCTTTGTTCCGAGACAAACAGAATTATGTTATATTTCCTTCGGACTTTTATGTGTAGTATTCCATAGTAGTTCGTGAGTTGGTGACTCCACGTCTTGGGTAGAGGATTTCAGTATGATTTTCATCTTGTAATTAGTTATTTCTATTCGATAAAGTATTCCGCATTTATTTAATTAAAATTATGTTAAAAACAGGATAGTATGAATACAGTGGCTTGCCTAGCTACCACGAGTAGGCGCCATCACGATCCCGATGTTGGGGGAAAAATCCGGGTCGTGACAAGTTGGTATCAGAGCTCTAGGTTACATAGGTCTCACCACTCACGAACAAGCTTAGTAGAGTTTGAGAGGTAGGTACGGAGACGTATGTACTTGTCCTCCAGAGTCTATTGAGTTAGGAAAGAGTCTCTCGTTTGTTCCTTCTTGTCGTGCGATTTGTTCCTCAAATACTAATTGAATTTCTACTCTGTTCTTTCGCAGATGGTGAGGACACGCGCTTCTTCGTCCGCTGATCACCAGCCTGAGCCCCAGGCAGCTCCCGTGAGGGGCAGGGGCCGAGGCCGTATCAGAGGCCTTGGTAGGGACAGAGCTCAGCCCCAGACAGCTATCCCAGAGGTGGAGTCTCATGTTGAGATTGGTAAGGAGGTTCCAGTCCCAGCAGCTCCAGTGGGCCCAGCGCAGGTCCTAGGGGAGGCCTTGTTTACCCCGGATCTTTGGGAGGCTCTGGTCAGGATAGCGGGTTTTATGGACAGCGTTGCCAGAGCAGGCTTATTACCTGCTGCACCAGCCGCTTCTCAGGCTGGAGGAGGGGCCCAGACTCCTGTTGCACGTACTCCGGAGCTAGTAGCTCCCCAACCTTAGGCACCAGTGGTTCAGCCAGCTGTGGCCACTTAGTCAGGTACCACGGCTCATGCCGGTGATGGAGCGGCCATGACTTCTGATTCGTTATGGAGGCTTGATCGGTTCTCCAAGCTATTTACCACTACATTCAGTGGAGCCGCATCAGAGGATCCTCAGGACTTCTTATTCAGTTGCCATGAGATTCTCAAGACTATGGGGATCGTGGAGACAAACGGAGTTGATTTCTGTACCTTCAGACTTGCAGGATCCGCCAAGACTTGGTGGAGAGATTATTGCATGACTCGACCAGCAGGGTCCCCAGCTCTATCATGGGACCAGTTTGCGGAACTATTTATGGAGAAGTTTCTCCCTGCTACTCAGCAGGATGTACTTCGGAGGCAGTTTGAGCGCCTCCATCAGGGCACTATGACGGTTACACAGTATGAGACGAGATTTGTCGATTTGGCTCGTCGTGCAGTGGTGATACTTCCCACAGAGCGGGAGAGGGTCCGCAGGTTTATAGATGGGCTTAATCAGCCAATTAGACTCTAGATGGCTTTGGGCGTGGGGAGTGACATATCATTTCAGGAGGCAGCTAATGCAACACGCAGAGTTGAGATGGCTCTTGCTCGGGGAGGCGGTTATTCTTCAGACAATAGGCCTCGTCATTCAGGCAGGTTTAGTGGTTCTTCCTCTGGTGGGAGAGAATCCTTTGATAGAGGCCAGTCTTCCAGGCCTTTTCATTCCGCCCTTCAGGCTTCACAGGGTGGACCGGGTGATCGTGGTTTTCGGGGGCATTATTCAAACCAGCCTCCTATTAATGCTCAGCCTCTTCAGAGTGTTCGTGGAGGCCATTCAGGTCGTTAGGGCCAGCAGCCCTATCATTATAAGAGTTGCTACGGTTGTGGTGACCCAGGTCATTTTATCAGGTATTGCCCTCGAGCAGTGGGCAACTCTCAACAACGGGGTCCTCGTCCTATGATTCAGGCCCCAGCTGACCCTCAGCCTGCCCAGCCAGCCAGAGGCGGGGGTAGAGATTATAGAGGTGGAGGTCGAGACCGTAGAGGTGGAGACGGTCCAGCCAGAGGTAGAGGTCGGCGAGTTGATGGTCGTCCTAGAGACGCGGCTCGGAGGGGAGGTGCAGATCCCCGATTCTATGCCTTACCAGCCAGGCCAGAGGCAGAGGCATCAGATGCCGTGATTACAGGTACTATTCTTGTGTGTGGCAGAGGTGCTTCAGTATTATTTGACCCTGGATCTACATATTCCTATGTGTCTTCCTACTTCGCACCGTATTTGGCCGTGCCCAGCTATGCTCTGGATATTCCAGTTTATATGGCTACACCAGTGGGTGACTCCGTTGTAGTCGATCGGGTGCATCGTTCGTGCGTAGTTATATTTGGGGGTCTTGAGACCCGTGTTGATCTGTTGCTTTTGGATATGGTAGATTTTGATGTCATATTGGGGATGGGACTGGTTGTCCCCATATCATGCTATTCTTGATTGCCATGCTAAGACGGTGACCTTAGCCTTGCCAGAATCACCCCGACTAGAGTGGAAAGGTACCTCAAGCCACTCCGTTCGCACTGTTATTTCCTATGTTAAGGCTCGACGTATGGTTGAGAAGGGGTGTCTAGCTTATCTGGCTTATGTTCGTGATTCCAGCGCAGAAGTTCCTTCCATTGAGTCGGTCCCTATTGCACGGGAGTTTCAGGAGGTTTTTCCTTCAGACCTGCCGGGCATGCCACCCGACAGGGATATTGATTTCTGTATTGATCTGGCACCGGGCACTCAGCCCATCCCTATTCCACCCTATCGTATGGCCCCGCCGGAGCTAAAAGAGTTGAAAGATCTGTTGCAAGACCTTCTTGCGAAGGGCTTTATCAGGCCCAATGTTTCCCCCTAGGGAGCACTTGTATTATTTGTAAAGAAGAAAGATGGCTCGATGCGGATGTGTATTGATTACCGGCAATTAAACAAAGTGACAATAAAGAATAAAGTATCCACTGCCGTGAATTGATGATTTGTTTGACCAGCTCCATGGAGCGAGGGTTTTCTCAAAGATAGACTTGAGGTCGAGCTACCATCAGGTGAAGATCAGGGCGGTTGACATTCCTAAGACAGCCTTTCGCACTCGGTACAGGCACTATGAATTCTTGGTCATGTCCTTCGGATTGACCAATGCCCCAGCAACATTCATGGAGTTGATGAATCGGGTATTGAGGCCTTACTTAGATCTGTTCGTGATAGTCTTTATAGATGACATCCTGGTATACTCTCGCAGCTAGGAAGAGCACGAGCAGCACCTCAGAGTGGTTCTTCAGACTCTGAAAGATAACCAGCTATATGCCAAATTTTCTAAATGTGAGTTCTGGTTGAGTTCGGTAGCATTTCTGGGTCACATTGTATCAGTGGAAGGTATTCAGGTAGACCCAAAGAAGATTGAGGCAGTCCAGAATTGGCCTCGACCAGCTTCAGTGACTGAGATTCGGAGTTTCTTGGGGTTAGCAGGTTACTACCGTCGATTTGTAGAGGGTTTTCTTTTATTGCAGCCCCGATGACCAGGTTGACCCAGAAGGGTTCCCTGTTCCAGTGGTCAGATGAGTGTGAGGGGAGCTTTCAGAAGCTCAAGACAGCCTTGACTACAGCACCAGTGCTGATACTACCTACGGGTGCAGGGCCTTATACAATTTACTGTGATCCCGTACAGGGCTTCGAGGCAGTTAAAGATACATGAGAAGAATTATCCAGTTCATGATCTTGAGTTAGCAGCAGTAGTTCATGCCTTAAAGATCTGCATCACTTGACTGTTTTCGTTTGTTTGATCAAGCGGAGGCATTATCTATATGGTGTGACATGTGAGGTGTACACTGATCACAAAAGCCTACAGTACTTGTTCAAGCAAAAGGAATTGAATCTACGACAGCGGAGATGGTTAGAGTTGCTAAAAGACTATGATGTTACTATCTTATATCATCCAGGTAAGGCCAATGTGGTGGCCGATGCTTTGAGTAGAAAGTATGCCGGCATGGGTAGTCTTGCATACATTCCGGTCAGTCAGAGACCATTAGCTCTAGATGTCCAGGCCTTAGCCAACCGGTTCGTGAGATTAGACATTTCTGAGCCTAGCAGGGTGTTAGCCTGCATGGTCGCTCGTTCTTCTTTATTAGAGCGTATCCGTGAGAGGCAATTTGATGATCCTCGTTTGCGTGAGTTGAGAGATACAGTACAGCGGGGAGGTGCCACACAGGTAAATCTAGATGATGATGGGGTATTGAAATTGCAGGGTCGAGTTTGTGTGCCCAATGTCGAAGGGATTCGAGAGTTGATCTTAGCAGAGGCCCACAGTTCGCGGTATTCTATTCACCCAAGCGCCGCGAAGATGTACCAGGACTTACAGCAGCACTATTGGTGGCGCAGAAAGAAGAAAGATATCGTTGCGTATGTCGCTCGGTGTCTAAATTGTCAGCAGGTGAAATATGAGCACTAGAGACCTGGTGGTGTATTCGAGAGGATTGAAATTCCCGAGTGGAAATGGGAGCGGATCACTATGGATTTCGTTACTGGACTTCCTTTGACTCGGAGGAAATTTGATGCTATTTGGGTCATTGTTGATAGGCTGACCAAGTCAGCACACTTTATTCCAGTATCTGTCTCCTACTCGTCGGAGAGGTTAGCGGAGGTTTACATTAGGGAGATTGTTCGTCTCCGTGGAGTGCCAGTATCTATTATCTCTGATCGGGGTACGCAGTTTACCTCGCGGTTCTGGAGAGCGGTCCAGCAGGAGTTAGGCACAGGTTCAGTTGAGTACAGCATTTCATCCTCAGACGGATGGCAGTCCGAGAGGACTATTCAGATTCTTGAGGACATGCTTCGAGCCTGTGTTATTGATTTCGGAGGCTCGTGGGACCAGTTTCTACCATTAGCAGAGTTCGCCTACAATAACAATTACCAGTCTAGCATCCAGATGGCTCCGTATGAGGCGTTGTATAGAAGGCGATGTCGATCACCAGTTGGATGGTTTGAACCGAGAGAGGCTCGGTTGTTGGGTACAGACTTAGTTCAGGAGGCCTTGGATAAGGTCAAGACTATTCAGGAGAGATTGCGTTCAGCTCAGTCCAGGCAGAAGACTTATACGGATCGTAAGGTTCGAGATGTAGATTTCATGGTTGGTGAACGAGTATTGCTCCGAGTGTCGCCTATGAAGGGCGTGATGAGGTTCGGGAAGAAGGGCAAGCTCAGCCCTAGGTATATTGGTCCATTTGAGATCCTAGACAGAGTGGGAGGAGTGGCTTACAGATTAGCTTTGCCGCCTAGCTTATCAGCCGTGCATCCAATTTTTCACGTATCTATGCTTCGGAGATACCACGGCGATCCCAATCATGTGTTAGACTTCAGTACTGTCCAATTGGACAATGATCTATCTTACGAGGAGGAGCCGGTGGCTATTCTAGACCGGCAGGTTCGACAGCTGAGGTCGAAGAGTTATCCTCCTGTGCGTGTTCAGTGGAGAGGTCAGCCTCCTGAGGCATCGACCTGGGAGTCCGAGTCTGATATGTGGAGCCGCTACCCACACTTGTTTCCTGACTCAGGTACTTCTTTCTTTTGTCCGTTTGAGGACGAACGATTGTTTTAGAGGTGGAGATTGTGACGACCCAAAGGGTCATCACTTATTTTATTAATCATTTCGAGCTTCTGAGGCCTTGAAAACCTCATTCCATGTTGCCTCGATTTACGTGCACAATCCGAGCATGTAGCAGGAAAGATTTTGTGATAGAAAATATGAATTCTATGAGAAATTTGGATAAAAATGATATTAATATTGATATGGTTGACTTTGGTCAACATTTTTGGTAAACGGATCCGGACCCGAGATTGGATGGTCCCGAGAGGTCCGTAGGAAAATATGGGACTTGGACATGCGTCCGGAGTCGAATTCCGAGGCCTAGAGCCCAAGTTATGAATTTTTCTATGAAATTGTTTTTGATGTAATTGTTAAAGGAAATGAATTAATTAACCTTGGTATCGGGCTCGTATTTTGGTTCCGACGCCCGGTACAAGTCTTAAATATTATATATGTGATTTCTGTAAAGTTTGGTGACATTCGGATGTCGTTTGAGATGTTTTCGACCTTGAGTCCCAAGTTTGAAAGTTTTGAAAACCAAAGGTATGAAAATCATGAAGTTGAGGCTTGATTTGATGAAAACGAGGTGATATTGGCGATGTGATCGCACGAACAAGTTCATAATGTGTTTTTGAGGTTGTGTACATGTTTGGTTTTGACCCGGGGGGCTCGGGTAAAGATTTGATAGGCCGTTAGATTAAATTCTGAAATATTGCACTGCTGGTTTTTCACGAAGTATTTCTCGCAATTGCGAAGTATTTCTCGCAATTGCGAAGGGGCGATACAAGGCGGGGCTCGCAAATGCGAACCACGATCGCAAATGCGAAGCCCCGTTGACCCAACCTTGTTCGCAAATGCGAAAGTCCCCGGAGGCACTGCCTATGTTCGCAAATGTGAACATTCCACTATCTTGCACTTGGTTCGCAAATACGAACCATTGTTCGTAAATGCGAACACTACAAGTCTAAAGCACTTGTGTTCGCAAATGCGAACACTCCCTTGTACTGCCGGTGTTCGCAAATGCGAACAAATGTTCGCAAATACGAACTTCCGACTATAGCTTATTTTTCAAACTCCGAGAAATTGGTCGGGGTTCGCAATTGCGAACCACGTATTACAAATGCGAACACAGAGACTGTAAAACACGATTTTAAGTTCATTTCTTCACATTTTACAAAACAAAAATACCCGTTTGCGATTCTTCACGGATTCCTTCTTCATCAAAACAATTGTAAGTCACTTTTTACTTAATTCTTTCAATTCCTAACATCATTAAACATGTTTTTCATTAGAAACCAAGGTTTTCATGATGGAATTTCTTGTTTTTGTTAGAAAATAGGGGTTTTCATAAATTGGGGAATTGGACCTCGAATTGAGGTCCGATTTTGAAACAAATCATATACATGAACTCATGGGGGGATGGGTAACCGGATTTTGGTCCAAACCCCGAGTTCCGACCATGTGGGCCCGGGGTTGAAATTTACTATTCCGGGCAGAATGTTGTAAAAGTTATATTTGGTCTGAAGAATTAGTTTGTTGAGTAGTATTGATGATATTAAATCAATTGTGTATAGATACGATTGGATTGGAGCCAAATTTGAAAGAAAAAGACATTTCCACGGATTGAATTGTTCATAAACACTCGAGGTAAGTGTTTGTTCTATCCTAGCTTGAGGGAATAGGATTATGTGTTATGTGTTATGTGATCGAGTGCGGTGCATGGGCTGTGGTGACGAGCATCCATACACTGGCGTCTAGTATGACCGTGAGTCGTTGAAAGATGAATTGTTGAACCTTTGCCAGGTTGTAGAATTGTTATTGTTCTCCCTTGTCGGGACTTGTTGTGAAGATGATTATTGATTGCCATTGTTGGGACGGTTTATGAATTACTGTTGCTTTCTTTGCCCTTAACTGTGATTGTTATTTGGGTGAGGAAGAGTGATAATGCACGAAGGGTGATGTCGTGCCTCGATTTATTATTTATGCACGAAGGTTAATGCCGTGCCATGTTTTATTGATTATGCACGAAGGATCATGCCGTGCCCTGTTATTGAACCATGTACGAAGGATCATGCAGTACTATGGATGTGAGGATGAGAGTAAAAGCACGAAGGGTGATGCCGTGTACTTTATTTGCTTATTTGGTGAGGATGAGAGTAAAAGCACGAAGGGTGATGCCGTGTAATTGTTTGCTATTCCTTGACTTGATATTACATGTGTTTCCATTATACTTTGTTTTCCTTGTGAACTTATTAAACTGTTGTTAATTGTTGAATTCTTTGAAATATTCCTTATTGTGGTATTACTTGGTTATTTCTTGTTATTACGTGGTATACATATATATTGAATTGCACGAGGTTTATGTGGGTGTACGGTCCTGTAGGCTTGTCATTACTTCGCAGGGATAGGCCGGGCACTTACCGGCACGTGGGGTCGGTTGTGCTTGATATTACACTACGTGCGTTTTTGCACGGAGTCCATGTTACGATCGGGAGCGACGACGGCGATAAATCGATTGCGTGGGAGTTGATCATATTTGAGACCAGACCGAGGTAGCGACGTCCGCAGGGCCGGCGTCTCTCTCTTTATTTATGTTATTGGCTGTAGTCTCTTTGTTCCGAGACAAACAGAATTATGCTATATTTCCTTCGGACTTTTATGTGTAGTATTCCATAGTAGTTCGTGAGTTGGTGACTCCACGTCTTGGGTAGAGGATTTCGGTATGATTTTCATCTTGTAATTAGTTATTTCTATTCGATAAAGTATTCCGCATTTATTTAATTAAAATTGTGTTAAAAACGGGATAGTATGAATACGGTGGCTTGCCTAGCTACCACGAGTAGGCGCCATCACGATCCCGATGTTGGGAGAAAAATCCGGGTCGTGACATTAACTCATGTTTTCCTATTGTTTTAATTCCTAGCATGGGTATGGACAACTTATTTTTCTATTCGATTCCCTTAAACACCCCATGTTATTCTGTGATTTCCAACTAGTAAAGCCACTAGTTAATTTAATTGCCTGTCTTTTCATTTTTTAAAGCCAAGTACCCATCTTATTCTCTGATTCCCACAAGTGAATTGGCTTAATGGTTCACTGGTATTCATCTGACAGACCACTCCACCCTTTTCTCAAATCAGCATTTATAACAAAAGGGAAGAATTCAAGAAATAGGGTAGAATCACATTGGACTACTAAGGTCCAATTCAACTATATCGTACAGGGAATAAATTAACACAAAACCTAAGGAAGCACACATGAACTCTATCAATACACTGAACGTAATTCAAACTGAATTCATGTGCAAGAACAAAGAACTTACAAAGAGCAAGGGATCCAATCTCACACAGAAATGAGGCAATTTCAATAAAAATAAAAACTTTTGACCAGAACTATTGGACTATGATCAGGACAGATTAATCGACGAAACGACTAGACAATTTTTAGGATATGTCAATCAATCAGAAGAAAATGGACCAAGAAAAAGGTCTGAAATAGGATGAAAAGCAATGAACAAAAGACAAATTTCAAACCTAATTTAGGAAAATGAATAATCGATTGAACCATTTTGACGAAAACTGGAATATTATTCTAACAAGAATCAGAAAATGATCGAAATATCAACTGGATTATCTTGAACTAAAACCTAAGAGAAGATAATCACATCTTTACACAAACAAAAGAACAAAAATAACAAAGATAAGATTTTCATAAAGAACTCACTGATATTTCGGATTCCAAACAGCATGCTCTTCGAAGTTGATTTCAAGTTAGTATTATAGGCTTATTTCTTAAGAAATGGGCCTATAATATTAACTAGAACCCATTCGAGCCTAAAAACTTCAATACAATCTTGGGTCGTTGAATCCTAGATCCGTTATTCGACAAGTTTTACTCGGATTTGAGCCAATTTGGTTAAGGATTAACGACGAGGAAGTCAATGAGATTATTAGGTGCGATTTTGGGATTTATTAGGTAAACTAGGGTTTGACCAAGCTCCTTAGATTCAAGATTCGAGAAGCTTGGCCGTGATTCGAGGAAAACTAATCCAGGGGTTGTAGAGAAGGGGTTATGATGGTCATGTGGTGTTGTTTTGGTGGTGTTTGGGATGGTTGCCGTCGGGTTTCAGGCGGTCGAGAAGGAGGGCGGCGCTAGGGTTTTGGGAGTGATTGGTTCGTCTCTCAGAGACGATTGGGGAGGGATTTTGGGCGACTGACCGGGTAATGAGGCTTTGGGGGGTTTTTGGTATACCAAAATACATAGATTAATTTCAGTCGTTGGATCACAAGAATCCAATGACCAAGATCAGTTATAAAAATAGAAACGGGGTCGTTTGGGTAATTGCAGAGCTGGACCGGGTAGTGGGACGGGTTTGGGACAAATGTTTGGGCCTGGGTGGGGTTGTTTTGGGATTGGCCCAAATCTTTTTCTCTTTATTTCTTTAATTTGTTTCTTTTATTTTATTTTCTTTTTAATTCTTAATTAAAAAAAACCAAAACTATAAAATACATTACAAAATCAAATTAGTTTATAAGAATACTAATTAAGTTCTTATTAAAATTAAATTAAACTAACATCACACAATTGGGACATTAAATGCTAAAAATGCAAAAATACATATTTTTTGTGATTTTCTATTTTTGTCAAATAAACTTGATTACTTTCAATTGTAAATTAAATCCTAAGAATGCAAACACAATATATTTTTGTATTTTTCTTAATTTAAAGAAACAAACATGCACACACAAAAATACAAATAATAAGAAAATTAACACAAAAATCACAAAATTACGCACAACACAAAACCATTTTATTTTTGAATTTTTTGGGAGTAATTCTCGTGTAGGGCAAAAATCACGTGCTCACAAATGCACCAAAAACCAGTCAAAACGCGGCTAAAACCCTGTCTGAAATAGCTCTCAAATCACATATAAAATCTGCTAAAATAGCCCTAAAAACAACATCACAGAATCGAGTCGAGTCGACAAGCTGTTCCCGACGAGTTTCGAGGTTCTGACGTCTCTTGTTAGTGGATCTGTTCACTGTTAGCTTCTTCAACATGCCTTTCATGGTACACTTTGAAAGTTAATAAAATAGGTTTTGATTGTTGGAGTGTTTTGGCCTAATTTTGTTCAATTTGGCTCATGAGTGAGGATATCGTGTTTGCTCCTGCGAAGATCTCCGATTATATCTTGCAAATTTGAAGCTCTTCCTCTTTAAAAATATTGGAAGTTGCAACAGAAGGTTCTGTTCTAGTCCCTTTCCTTTACCTTAAGTTTTATTTGATGATACTTTATTTTTTTTATTATTATATGTGTGCCATATGAATTTTTTGGTGTTTTCATGATTTACTGGAATATTTTTGCTGGTCATTTTCTTTCATGGTTTATTAAAATTTTATGTTTAACTTCCATTTCATACATTATTTGGGGATATTAGAAATATGGAATAGTATTTTGTTAATGGGGGATTTAAGTGTCTTCTATGAGTTGATATTCTAGCGTTTGGCTTCAAGAACTCGTTTAAATGATTTAACGCATTTGTTAATAGGACCATGAGGTCCTAACTACCATTTTTACGGTTTGTGTTTGGTTTTTAGATATAAGTTAATTCTTTTTTCTTAATTAATAAAGATTGTTCCACTAAAATTAGTTCCCAAGTAGTTAAATCTTATACTTTTTTTCCAATTGACTCGCAAAACACATGGTCCCATTTAATTAATCTTGTTTATCCTTAGAACTCGAGGCGTACCATTTATTAAATTTCATGGCCCTCGCAAAGTTGCAAACGCGAAATTGCTTAGGCGCGTTTAACAACATTACTTTCTTAAACTCGGGTGCACATTTATGTGACCCAAATCTAAATCTCGATAAAGTCAAAATGTATAGATAATCACAGGTACATTGATTGTGACGTGGTTTGAGATGCATTTTCATAACGTTGTAATTCTTTTAAAAAAAAATAAATGGGATGAGCTTCCCCAAATAACATGCAAATTGCGGGGCCCTCATAAATATATATATAAAAATACTTAGACTTCGAGATGTGCCATTTTAGCGAATTTCACGGCCTTCTCAAAATAATAACGCGTTAGTAGCTTTAAGTGTGTATTTAATAATCTTATCCCTAAGCTCGGGTGCACATTTATGTGACTCAAATCCAAATCTCAACAGGGTCAAAATATGTCGACAACTACGGGTACATTGATGTGATGTGGTTCGAGATACGTTTTCACAACATTGCAATCCTTTGTTAATAATAATAATAATAATAGTAATAAAAGCGGTCAAAGGTAAAAAATTGGTACATTAGTTCATATTTGTTAAAAATCAGATAATCAAGCCGGATATAACAGTTGAGCGACCGTGCTAGTACCACGAAACTCGGGAATACCTAACTCCTTCTCCCGGGTTAACAAAATTCCTTATCCAGATTTTTGATACGCAGACTGTTTAACAGAGTCAATCTTTTCCTCGATTCGGGATTCAAATCGGTGACTTGTGACACCATAAATCTCCTAAATGGCGACTCTAAATTAATTAAATAAATCCCGTTTCGATTGTCCCTTAATTGGAAAAACTGCATCGCTCCCTCGCAGGTTAGCGCCAAAAGGGGGTGTGACAGCTCTGGCGACTCTGCTGGGGACATGAAACCCAGAACCACTGGTTTAGGGTTTAAGAATTCGAGCTTTAAATAATTGTTGTATTTGGCTTATTTATTATCTCATTTTATTATATGTGTGTCTTAATGTACTAAATATTGCTTCTACCACTTTGATATTTTATGAATTGTATATAAATTGTGCCGATACCCACTTTCTCCTCTGAGTCTCTTTGAAATTTAATATCGGGCATTTGCTGGACATAGCCCATCTTTCTTAAGATAGCTGAGGTGCTTGGCACCCGGTGAAGGATTTTAGTCACACATGTTTAGGCTGGGAGTACTGTCAATTAAGCCGGAAAGCCATGCTACCGGTGCACTAACCCTCCTCGGCTCGAGTTGTCCGCTCGAGTAAAGCCAGCCTAGATACTTTTTCAACAGGATGTTAACCTAAAATAACAAAATCTCATGCCGGATCCCTAGTAGGAATGTTTGTTTGAATCATGTGCATATTGACTTAGGGGACTCAACATAAGGGTTGGGCCCGTATAGGACAGTGACCTGAAATGAAAAGACCATCCTGCTGCATCTTGTTTGTTTTACGCATTTATTTGCTTCAGACTTGCATGCTGACCAGTTTTTAAATATTGAGGAAAGTGAAAAAAAAAGAAGAAAAATTTTTAGTTTCAAAATAGTTTGTTCTTTTTTACTTAAAAAGAAAAAGAATAAAAAACGTTTTTTTAAATAAAAAAAATGTGTGATTTATTCTTAAAACAAAAAATAAATATAGTTTAGTTGTTTTTCAATAAAATAGAAAAATAGTTTGTTTTGTTTACAGATGTAGTTTGTTTTTATTTAACCGAACTACGCTAGTTTGATTCTCACCGGATGTGAGATACGTAGGCAACCCTCATCGGGTCCAACTTCCCCTTTTAAGAAATATCCAAAAATATCAAAATTAATTTTCGTCGTAAATAAGTCGGGTGATACCATTTTCAAAATAGCCAAATGTTCCCGAAAGGGACGCCGGAAGGCTGACTTTGCATTAATAGCCATCTTTAATCATTATTTTAGGATTTTGCTCGGTTAGGTAACGCAGCCTTAAAATCTTCGCCCCCGAGGTGCTGAAATGCCGTGTTTGCAAAAGCGGGCCTTCTATTTTAATTTGAAAAAAAACAAGAAAAAAGAGGGAAAGTGAATACCGTTGGTATTTTTTTTGTCAAAATAAGTCGAGCCAACTTTGGTAGTATATTAAACCGTTCTTGCCGAGATAGTCTTAGAGTATCTTTCAGTTGTCGAAAGGTTGTCTTCGTAAAAGGATGGACAGGTTTGTAAATTAATCCTTCCCGGCCTCAAAATTAATATGACATTGAGAAGGGGCCATGTTTGCAGAAATAGCCATTTGGTTAAAATTGGAAAATAAGGAAAGGAATCTGGTCGTCTGTTTTTAAGTTTGTAATTCTTTGGATAAGAGTATGCGGGTTGTTTGATTTTTAAGTCTGTAGTTCATCTTTTCGTGAAAGTCTGTTAGTAGGGTCGGTTTTTAAAACTTTGTAATCTAGTTTGGTTTCCAAAAAAAAAAATATTTTATTGTTATTGACCATTTGGTGAAGCTGGTCAAAATTGGGGAAATTTCAGATTCATGTTATGCACAGTGACTGTCTCTTTCCCCCAACGGTTAGAACCCCCATCTCTCTTCGTTTCACCCAACTTCCCTCCCCTCCCCTCCCCTTCGGTGACCACATTCGGCTTGCTCTTTGTCTGGACAAATCCTCCATGTTTCTTTTGGCCTCCTTTATATTCCATATAAATCATTCCTTTGGATCCTGAATAAGTGCTCATTGATCCCACACTGCCGCCCCCACCCCCCAGCCCCCCGCCCAGCCCCCTCTCCCCTTCCCGCCCCACCTCTCTTCCTTCTCCCTCTCTTTTCTCTCCCCCCCACCTCTCTTTTCAGTCTCTTCCTTCTCTCCCACCCCTCTCACGCCCAGCCCCCCTACCCATTTTCCCCGTTTTTTTGTGTGGTTGGTTTTGTGTTTGTACAGGTTTTCGGCGGGACGCAACAGAATTACCCGCCCCGATAAATCTCAGGACAGGTGACAAGGCGACTTTGCGGCGGTGGGAGTAAAGAGCCAAGCAACACCGGAAGGGACGTGCAAGAGGAGGCAGCACTTGACCTCAGGCGCATCAAAGCCTACCTTCAAGTTTTTCCACCGGGAGTTGGTACCTCCCGCCTCTCGTTAAACATGTACACATTTTTCGTAATCTTGCTAGCATTTCTTGTAAGGTTTACTCTGTTGCTATCTAGTTTGCATCCTTTTCGTATCTCCATTTTGTGCGTGGGTGTGTCATTATTCTCCATAGTCGGTTGGAGGGATAGTGGCTGCAACGGAGGATGTAAGTGCAAGGTCATATCCTTGGGGGGTGGGGCCGGTGGCGGGGGTGAGTAGGGGGTCAGGGAGCATTTCTGCGGGTAGGGCGGGAGGTGAGGGTGGGAAGAGGGCAGCGGATGCACATAGGTTAAGGATCGGGTCGTGGAACATAGGCACTTTGATGGGTAAGTCCATTGAGTTGGCAAAGATTCTTTAGAAGAGGAGGGTCAACATAGCCTGTGTCTAGGAGACTAGGTGGAAAGGGACGAAGGCGCGGGATGTTGACGGGTTTAAGTTGTGGTACTCTGGGGTCGTGAGTGGTAAGAATGGAGTGGGCATCCTAGTGGATAAGGACCTTAGGGAGTCCGTGGTGGAGGTTAGGCGAGCGAACGATAGGTTGATGTCTATTAAGTTGGTTATTGAGGGTTGCGGCCTCAACGTCATCAGCGCCTACGCACCGTATGCGGGCTTAGATGAGGAGGTCAAGACGCATTTTTGGGACGACTTGGATGAGTTGGTGCGTAGTATTCCCCAATCTGAGAAGTTGGTCATTGGAGGGGACTTTAATGGCCATATTGGGGCAGATGCTAGTGGTTATGGTGAGGTGCACGGTGGCTTTGGCCTTGGGGTTAGGAATAGAGGTGGCTCTGCACTGTTGGAGTTCTCTAGGGCTTCCGAGCTTCTGATTGAAAACTCGACATTTCAGAAGAGGGAGGAGCATTTGGTCACCTTCAAAAGTTCGACGGCAAGGACTCAAATCGATTACCTCCTTCTCAGAAGGAGCGATAGAGGTCTGTGCAGGGACTGCAAGGTTATTCCGTGAGAATCCCTATCAACCCTTCATAGACTCCTAGTGATGGATGTCGAAATCTGGGTGAAGAAGAAGCAGAGGGGTGCTCGGGGCCAACCGCGAATTAGATGGGGCGCTCTGACTAAAGAGAAAGCCCAGGAGTTGGAGAGGAGGTTAGTTGATGGTGGAGCTTGGAGAAGTTCTGGGGTAGCAGACGCAATGTGGTCAGAGACGGCGAATCTGGTTAGGGAGGCAACGCAGGATGTGCTTGGGGTAACCAAAGGCTAACTAGGCAGACATCAGGGCGACTGGTGGTGGAACGATATAGTGCGAGGAAAAGTAGAGGTGAAGAAAGCTGCTTTTGCGAAGTTGGCAGGGAGCACAAGCGAGGAAGAAAGGCGGGTGAACAGAGAGAGAGCTATAAGGTGGCAAGGAAGGAAGCGAAATTGGCGGTCACGGAGGCTAAAAACGCGGCTTTTGGTAGCATGTACGAGGAATTGAGGGAGAAAGGCGGGGATAAGAAGTTATTCCGGTTAGCCAAAGTAAGGGAAAGGAAGGCGCGGGACCTGGACCAGGTTAGGTGCATCAAGGATGAGGATGGTAGAGTCCTGATGGGGGAGTCTCAAGTCAAACAGAGATGGCAGGCGTACTTTCGAGACCTTCTCAACGAGGAAGGGGACCAAAACATAGAACTAGGGGAGCTGGGATATTCTGAGCGTCATAGAGACTTAGGGTACCGCAGGCGCATTAGGGTGGAAGAGGTCGTGGGGGCTTTGCGTATGATGAGTAGAGGTCGAGCGACCGGGCCAGACGAAATCCCGGTGGAGTTCTGGAAATGCATGGGTAAGACAGGAGTGGAGTGGCTCACCAAGGTTGTTCAATGCGATCTTCAGGTCCAAAAGGATGCCAGAGGAGTGGAGGTGGAGTACAGTGGTGCCCTTGTATAAGAACAAAGGGGATATCCGGTGTTGCGACAACTATAGGGGCATCAAATTAATAAGCCACACCATGAAGGTATGGGAGCGGGTGATCGAGGCTAGGGTGAGGGACTCGATGTCTATTTCCGTGAACCAGTTCGATTTTATGTCGGGTCGATCCACTACTGAAGCTATCCACCTTGTCAGGAGATTGGTGGAACTGTTCAGGGATATGAAGAAGGACCTGCACTTGGTGTTTATCGACTTGGAGAAGGCGTATAACAAGGTCCCTAGGGAGGTACTATGGAGGTGCCTGGAGGCTAAGAGCGTGCCGGAAGCCTACATCGGAGTAATCAAGGACATGTACGATGGAGCTAAGTCCAGGGTCAGGACAGTGGGTCGCGAATCAGACCATCTCCCGGTGGTTATGGGGCTCCATCAAGGATCTGCGCTTAGCCCCCTCTTGTTTGCCTTGGTGATGGATGCTTTGACGTGGCATATTCAAGGGGATGTACCTTGGTGTATGCTATTTGCTGATGACATAGTCCTGGTAGACGAGACGAGGGTCGGTGTTAACGAGAGGCTAGAGGAATGGAGACGGACTCTCGAGTCTAAGGGGTTTAAACTAAGCAGGTCTAAGACAGAATACCTGGAGTGCAAGTTTAGCGCTGAGTCGAGCGAAGTGGGAGGGAGCGTGATTATCCATTCAGTTATATCACCAGAGATAGTTTTAGATACCTTGGATCAGTGATCCAGGGGGACGGGGAGATAGACGGGGATGTCACTCGCCGTATAGCGGCGGGATGGTCGAAGTGGAGGCTTGCTTCAGGAGTGTTGTGTGATAAGAAAGTGCCACAGAAACTGAAGGGGAAGTTTTATAGAGCTATAGTTAGACCTGCCATGTTGTATGGGACGGAGTGTTGGCCAGTGAAGAGATCTCATGTTCAGAGGATGATGGTTGCGGAAATGAGGATGCTTAGGTGGATGTGCGGGCTCACCAGGTTAGATAAGATTAGGAACGAAGTTATTCGGGAGAAGGTAGGAGTGGCCCCAGTGGATGAGAAGATGCGAGAGGCGAGGCTTCGGTTGTTCGGGCATGTGCGGAAGAGAAGCCCCGATGCCCCGGTGAGGAGTTGTGAGCGGCTAGCGGTGGTCGGTGTGAGGCGAGGCAGAGGGAGGCCTAAGATATACTGGGGAGAGGTGATTAGACAGGACATGGCATGGATGCGGATTTCGAGGACATGACCCTTGATAGGAAAGTCTGGAGGTCTAGTGTCAGGGTGGTAGGATAGGGGCTTCTAGATTTTCCGTACTCCTTTCTTGGGGTGGGCGAGGCGTGGTAGGACCGCCCATAGAGGATTAGTTTGTGTTCTCTTATGGCAGTCATTTCTGGTAGTTGCTATTTTAATACCATTGCATGCCTGCTTATTTATGGTACATATGTCTCTTATGTTTAGATAATATTTATGTAATGCATGTTGGAGTAACTAATGCGGTTTTTGTTTTTGTTTTTGTTTCGTTTGCCTTTCTTTTCCCTGCGCCGAGGGCCGATTGGAAATAGCCTCTCTGCCCTCTCGGGTAGAGGTAAGGCATGTCTACATATTACCCTCCCCAGATCCCACCTTGTGGGAATATACTAGGTTGTTGTTGTTGTTATTATTATTGACCATTTATTTGCGCGAACTACACACGGTCTGATTCATGGGGGGTCATGATAGGTTGGCAATCTCCATAAGATTCGACCACAACTAAAAAGCAAAAAATAAAAGAGAAAAGGCATGATAGAAATGGTCAAACAGCCTAGGTACATTGCAATTACAATGTGTGTTAAAACTCTAACGCTGACAAGTTTGTTGTTTTCTAGAAGTTTCAAACAGTTAGCTCATTATAACGTATGGGCAGATCACCATTACCAAGCAAGATCTAAAAGGCTCATATCAAAAAGCATGTCCAACTCGGAGAAAGGTGTTGAGGAGAAAAAAATGGAAAATCAAATGCTAAAAGAGGAAGTAGAAATGTTGAGACAAGAGATGAAAGAAATGCACCTAGCACGGGCTAGGGTGCAAGAGAGACCAGCCCTTTCCACTACTCCTACTCTCCCACAGGTACAAACTCCGAAATACCCTCCCCATGGCCCTTTGACAAGCTTCTCAAGTTACCACTACTATCAGGGAAGAAATCCCTATGATCCCCCAGCTCCGCCACCCAAACAGAACCCTCCACCACTAATTAACCCCGTTTTCGTGGCACCCCCACCAGCCACACTACAAAGATCTGTCAATGAGCCGATGTTTCAGGCTCATGAGTACCATTATTTCCCCCCTGAACCGACATTCAAAGCACCTGAGCCACGTGCTTATAATCCCCACTTTGATCTCCCGGTAGAAACTGAGAGGCCGACTAAGAGTTTGGATCAGGATGAAATGCTTCGTAAAGTGAGAAGCCTGGAGCAGTCCTTTAGGAATATGCATGGGTTGGGCAGCCAAGTCAGTGTGGCCTACAAAGATCTGTGTCCTTTCCCCGATGTTCAATTACCGGCGGGATTCAAAATGACAAAGTTTGATCTATATGAGGGACATGGTGATCGAATGGCACATTTGTGAGGTTTTTGTAGCAAGATGAGAGGGGCAGGTGGGAAAGATGAGCTACTGATAGTCTATTTTGGTTAGAGTTTAAACGGGTCTGCGCTTGAATGGTATACAAGGCAGGATCCCAGCAGGTGGTACACCGGGGATGACCTGGCGCAAGCATTTGCCAATCATTTCCAATATAATCCTGAGATCGTCCATGACCGTCTCACATTGTTAAAGCTGGAGAAAAAGCATGGAGAGAGCTTCAGGGAATTTAGGTTCCGTTGGAGGGAACATGCAGCAAGGGTAGATCCCCCAATGAAGGAAAGTAAAATGGTGGATTACTTTTTGTAGACTTTGGAGCCAACTTACTTTGTCACCTGGTGACATCAGTTGGAAAATCTTTTAATGAAGTCATAAAAATGGGCGAAATGATTGAAGAAGGACTCAACTCCAATAAGATAATGAGTTATTCGGAAATCAAGGCCACCACTCAGGCCTTCCAGAGTGGTACGAGAGGTGTGCTCGGAAAGAAGAAGGGGGAAGAAGTCGCAACAGTTGAAGTGGGTACTCGGCCGAGATCTAGAGGTCCTTAACTTTACTACCAACCCAGACCCCCACAACCCCACTACCCACCAGAACCACAGTTTTCCATCCATCATGCCCAAACATATCCCCAAACTCCATATAACTCACCTCAATATTATCATCCGCACAATGTCCGGCCATATGTCCAATCGCCAAGTCGCTCTTTATGGCTAGCACCAACACCACATAATGCAATCTTGCCTTCACAACATGCTCGAGCACCCAACAACCCAAGAAAATAGTGGCAGGAAGGGAAGCAAAGGCAAAGAAATAGTTTCACGCCAATTGGGGAGTCCTAGACAAGCTTGTTTGAAAAGTTAAAGCATCTTGGCCTGATTGAGCCGCTCCTTGGCTATAACCCAGATCCATATGCAAAAGGATTTGTGTAACGAACCGGGCCATCATTACAGGAATTACCACCCCGTTACGTTGCATTTACATGTCTTATACTTTTATATCAGTGTTAGAGTTTATCGGGTGAGTTAGGAGTGATTCGGGTTAAAAATGAGGCATATAGCCTTTTTGAAGGAAGCTTGAATATGGGAAGTCAACCTGGAGTTGACTATTTAGATAGAATGCTCGTAATTGGATTATGATGATTCAACTAGTTTCGGGGGATCATTTATGACTTAGGGGATCAATCAGAATCAAATTCGGAGGTCCGGTGTAGTTTTAGGCTTGAATTGGCTAAGGTTGAATTTTGGCAAAAACCGAATGGTAGGTGAGATTTTGCTCCGGTGGCTGGAATGGAATTCCGACAATTCCTATAGCTTCGTTATGTGATTTTGGATATGTCTGCAAATTTTCATGTCATTCGGACATCGTTTGATCGGGTATTGGATTGAATGTTACATTCGGAAGTTTGAAAAAAACTTAGGCTTGAATCCGTGTGAAATTGGTGATTTTGATGTTTAGGATGGTGTTTTTATGATTGGAACAAGTCTGTATCATGTTTTGGAGTAGGTTGGTAGTTTTTGTTGGGGTCCCGGGGGCCTCGGGATGAATTCGGACCATTATCCGGGCATTATAAACTTGGAAAAACCTGCAGAAAATTGCAGGTCTGTGCAGCAGGAAACAAGCCTTCACGTTCGAGTGCAGGCTGTCGCGTTCGCGAAGGTCAGGCGGACTAATGCATCGCGTTCGCATGTGAGAGGGTCGCGTTCGCGAAGGAGAACAAGGCGAAGCTTCGCGTTCGCGTGAGGACCTACGCGTTCGCGTAGAAGAAATCCGGCGGCTGGGGAATTGAACTTCGCGGACGCGTGACTTGACGTCGCGTTTGTGATGAATTAACTAAGTGGGGCACTGCGTTCGCATGAGACCCATCGCAAACGCATAGAGCAAATATGTCAGGCAGTAAATTAAAAACCAGAACAGACCAGTCGCGGGTTTATACACCATAAACACAAATTTTGAACCCTAGAGAGAAGAACTCACGGGAAAACGCTGGGATTTCATCAGGTAATCATCGGAGGTAAGTTTCATGACTCAAAAATGTAATTTTATTGTAGAATTAACATCAATCTTCGTGAAATTGGGTAGAAGCTGTGAAGAATTATGGCCTAGGTATTGAAAATGAATTTTTGAGTTTTCAAAGGCCATTCGAACTCCGATTTCGATAAATTTTATATGCACGGACTCGTGGCGAGACGAGGAACGCATTGGTATAAGTTTCAGAATTTTTTAGACAGCAGGCCCGGGGTCGAGTTTTACCAACTTAGTGTATTTATGCATTTTTCAAGTAAATTGAATTAGGTTATGTTTCTTTGACCCGTAAATGACATAATTATTGTGGTTTGAATAGATTTTACGCGCGAGGCAACAAATTCTAAAGGAAAAGGCATTGCGGACGAGTCTACGACCGGCTACAGGTGAGTAGTTTGTGTATATGGTAGCCTGAGGGTTCGAAACCCCGGCTTAGCACATTGTGACGCTAGTAGGGCGTGGATCGCACCATGTGGCAGGTGTGGGATTGATCGTGACTAGGGATTTAGACTTCGTCCATCCCGAATGAGTATAATATGATATTAATAGTTGAAAAACACTGTGTTTGATATAATTGTAGGTTGTAAGCCGTGTTTGGGGCCTTGTGCCGACCTGTAGTATCCCTAGGGGATAGTCATATATGTGATAGCTATACTTGCTTAAATCACCCCTCCAGAGTGTGTACACATCACTAGTGAGCACTGTAGATGCGTGATTTTGCCCCTACCCGAGATTTTTTATATTTTTCAGCGTAAAATATTTAGTTTAGTTTTAATATAGCTATTTTAACTAAATTCGACTCTTTTACTTTATTTTTACCTTAAAATGAAAAATAACAAAAATATAGTTTTATTAATGTTTCGTAGTCATTTTTAAACTTGAAAAATACAAAAATAGTACTTTATATTTTTATCTTTTTATAAAAACGAAAATAATAAAAAAATAGTTTCATTAACATTTTGTAGTTACTTTAATTTTGAAAAAATATAAAAAAATAATTTTGTTTTAATTATTAGTCTTATAGTTATTTTGCTTACGTAGTGATTAATTAATAACACCGTATTCTCATTCTCGGTTCCGGGCAAAGAATAATATTCGGGTTCAAACTACCTGGTTTTATAATTTTCGGACATAGCCCGTAATAATCCGAGTCCACCACACGGGGAACACGGACAAAACTACCCATACACACATGCACACACTATGGGAACAATAGGTAATGGGGGTTCGGAATAAATTAGAAAATGACAAAAAGAAAGTAAAAAAACAAAAGAAAAAGACAAAAAAACAATATGGGACTAAATTTAAAAAAAATATATATATACAATACATAGAGATGTACTGTACATCACGTTAAACAGAAGAAGAAAAAACGTTAAAAGGGGGCATCTTCTTCTTAAAGAAGAAGAGAAAAAAATGGGCAGCTGGGCAAGAGAAAAAGAAACGAGCACTGCTTTCTCATTTTTGAAAAATAACAAATAGAGATACATGCATGCATAGAGGGGGAGACGGTCATTTTTTTGCGGGGGAGTCTTCTAGAAATTTTTTGAGAAAATGAAACAGTGAGCTCTTGGCTCATTTTTGAAAAGAAAACGGCAGCAAGGCTTGACAAAAGACGGAGGTTTTCAAAAAAATAAAAAAATAAAAGAGGACACTGTTGAGGAGATGGACTGCTTCTTCATTTTTTAAAACCAGCGACCCCTTCAGTCAACCAGTAGCAGCCCTCACGTCGACCACCAGTCGTTCCGCCATAAATCAGCAGTCCACACCGGAAAACACACACACACAGCTTCTTCCTCATCGTTTGTCGCTGCTCAGCAAATACACACGCACAATCACGCATCATTTACCATCCGTCGAGCTAGAGATCTGGATGTAGTTCCATTTCTGGTCATAGGTTCGTCGAGGTCCAGTGCGGAGTTTCGTCCATGGTTCGCCACATTTTTGAGTTCAACGCTACCTCACTTGATATTTCGATTCACTTGTAAGGTTAGGTTCTTCAAATTTTCATACTCTGTTTGCTTAATAGTATACTTCCGTCAACTTTGTTGTTCACTATTATACGGATATTTGAGTTATTTGTTCGATTCGCTTTCAGTCTTATTTACTGTTCACGTGAGAAAGCTTTGAGATTTCCATTAGTGTTGTTTGTGCTTCCCTCTTCATTGAATGAATAATATTTGGATGCTCTTTTATGTGTATTGAATCCTTGGCCATGGATTGTAGTCTTTTGCTCCTAAGCTTGTGTTATTCATTTTGTGTTAGTGTGTTAAAAAATATATTTGATGCAAGTTGCTGAATCAACTAATTTAGCTTAGGAAGTTTTGAATAATCACTTTTTTATCTAGCCCATTCCATTCCATAAATATTTTATTCAATATGCTATATAGTTTAGTATGAAAAATGGGTCATGTCTTTCTTCTGTTAATATGCTGAACATTTGGATGCTTAATTGGTTACGACAGTAAATTGGAATAGAAGGATTTTGGTTGCCATTAAATTAAATCGGGTTTGGGATTGTTTGCTAGCTTACTTCTTCGACAACTAAATTTACAATTCATGGCCCTTGCCTAATTAAGTCCGTCACAAGTAAATGAGATCAAATAATTTATGGCCCTCACGAGTTAGCTTAGAAACCTTTGGTTAGAATAAATTGAGGGGGTGTCGTGCCAAAAAAAAAAAAAAAGAAAAGACAATTGCGGGGCCCTCATTAATTACTTAATTAAAATATGCTTAGACTCGGAAGGACCGTTTAGCGAATTTCACGGTCTTCCCCGAAGTTAACAAAGACGGAGAATCTTTAGGCACGACTTTAATAAAATTACTTTCCTAAATACGGGTGCGCATTTATGTCACCCAAATCTTACTCTCGGCGAAACTGAAACACATTAAAGTCACAGGCGTACTGGTTGCGGTGTGACCCGAAATGTGTTTTCGTGATGTCGTCATTCTTCTAAAATTAAAAAGCAGAACATAAAAGCACATAATTAAAATATATAAAGAAATCAGATAAAAAACAAATACAGCAGTTGAGCGACCGTGCCAGAACCACGGAATCCGGGAATGCCTAACACCTTCTCCCGGGTTAACAGAATTCCTTATCCGGATTTCTGGTTCGCGGGCTGTTAAATAGAGTCATTCTTTTCCTCGATTCGGGATTCAACCGGTGACTTGGGACACCATAAATCTCCCAAGTGGTGAATCTGAATTAATTAAATAAATCCCATTTCGATTGTCCTTTAATTGGAAAAACTCCATCGCGCCCTCGCGGGTTAACGGAAAAAGGAGGTGTGACTGCTCTGGCGACTCTGTTGGGGAAGATACTAACCCAGAACTTCGGTTCAGGGTTTAAGAATTCGAGCTCGGTTAAATTGTTGTTTTTGCCTATATCTGATTTTATTACATGTTTAATTAATGTGCTACATGTCTACCGCTTTGATACTAGTTGCACTGTATATACAAACTGCTATATGTTTACCTTTCTCACCCCCGGGGATGTGCTCACTGGTTGAGACTCCCTTTTCTGTTAGTGTCATACCCCAAAATAAGAAAGAGGCTCGGAAAGTTTCTAAGCCGGCTGGCCTTTTGGTTCCCGGAAAGGAGCTCCTTCCTCAACTCGAGTTGTCCGCTCGGGTACACAGTCTAGAACACATACCCAGGTTTTAAACTTAGAATAACGTGACTTCATGCCGGATCCCTAATAGGAACGCTTAATTGCATCATGTTGCATTTGACTTAGGGGACTCAACACAGGGGTTGGGTCCGTCTAGGACAGGCAACCTGAAATAAAAAAAAAAGACCATCCTCTTGCATCCTGTTTGTTTCACGCAATTATTTGTTTCAGACTTGCATGCCGACCGATTTGTAAACATTGAGGAAAAATGAAGAAAAAAAGAGAAAAGAAAAGTAACAGTGCAGAGAGATAACTACTCATTTTTAGAAAACAAACCAATGCCCAAGTAGTGTCGAAACTCTACCGGATTTTGAGAATAAAAAGGAAAAAAAGAGAATTGTTATTTTTAAAATAGTTTGTTATTACTTAAAAGAAAAAAAAAAGAAAAACGTTTTATTTTAATAATTAAAAAAAACAAGCTTTATTTTTCAATAAAAAAAAGTGATTTTATTCATAAAAAATAGTCATTTGTTTGTCAATAAGAAGAAAATTATAATAGTTCGTTTTATATGCCAATGAATTGAAAAATAATAGTTTGTTTTCAAAAATAATTCGTGTTGCTTGTTAATAATAATAAATATATATATATATATATAATAAAAAAAAATCATAAAAGAAAAGGAAATGTCATTGTTTTCAGAAATAAATAAATAAAAACATAAAAGAAAAGGAAATGTCATTGTTTTCAAAAGTAATTTTCTTTATCTGACCGAACTACGCTGGTTTGATTCTCCCCATTAGGTGGGATACGTAGGCAACCCTCATCGGGTCCAACCACCCCTTCAAAAAATTAAAAAAAAAAAATGTCGAAGTTTTAGTTTTCAATAAAATCAAAGTGATGCCATTTTGAAAAATAGCCGAATGTTCCGAAAGGACGCCGGAAGGCTGTTTTTGCAAAAATAGCCACTTTGAATCATTGTAAATAATTTTTGGGCACAACCTTGAAATATTTCCTCGCGGAAATGTTGAAAGGTCGTAGCCGCAAAATCAAGTTTGGGTTAGCACACCTTTCAAATAAAAAAAAATGTGTGTTTAATTTTATCAATAAAATCGAAGTGACGCTGTTTTTTAAAATAGCCGAATGTTCCGAAAGGACGTCGGAAGGCTGTTTTTGCAAAAATGGCCACTTTGAAGACTTTTCTTTTCTTTTTGAATAATGGCCTTGAAATATTCCATGTGGAAATGTTGAAAGGCCGTAGCTTCAAAATCAAGTTTTGGGTTCCAACCACCCCTTTTAAAAAATCAAAAAAAAAATGTGTGTTTAATTTTGTCAATAAAATCAAAGTAATGCCGTTTTTGCAAATAGCCGAATGTTCTGAAAGGACGTCGGAAGGCTGTTTTTTTGCAAAAATAGCCACTTTGAATCATTTTTAATAATTTGCGGGCACAGCCTTGAAATATTCCTTGTGGAAATATTGCAAGGCCATAGCCGCAAAATCAAGTTCGGGTTCACACCCCGTTTGCAAAAATACCAAAAAAATGTCAAATTTTTGATTTTGTTATAAATAAGTCGGGTGATGCTATTCTTGCTTAAAATAAGCCGAACGTCCCTCAAAAAGACGCCGGAAGGCTGTTTTTGCAAGAATAGCCACTTTGGATTTTTTTAAATAATTTTGGACACAGCCTTGAAATATTCCCTCGCGGAAATGTCGAAAGGCTATATTCGCAAAAATCAAGTTTCGAGTCATCACTCAACTTTACAAAAATAACCACTTTATCAAACAAGCCATTACATGGCCGAAATTTTACTGAAATAGCTACATTTTTGCATTTGAACTTTCTCAGTCTTGTGTTGGCCTGTGTCGGTGCTGAACGATGCCCCATAGGCCCCAGGATAAAATTTTGAATTTGCATCTTCCTACAAAAAATTTTACAAAAAGAGCCACTTTGTCTAAATAAGCCATTACATGTCCAATTTATGAAAAAATAGTTTTGTGTTGGTTTATGGTGATGCCGAACGATGCCCCATGAGCCACAGGATAAAAAAAAATTTCAAGTTTTATCTTCATTAAATAAATTTTGCAAAAATAGCCATTTTGTCAAATAAGCCATTATGTGGCCAATTTTGTAGAAATAGTCATAAGTGACACCAAAAATATTCTTATTCTTGTAGAAATCTGCTACACAAGTTTGTAGTTGGAGTCGGCTTGTACAATTTTTATTCAAAAAAAATAATCAAATAAACATCTCTTTATTTCTTGCATTAATTTGCAAGAACTACGCTCGGTCTGATTCATGTGGGGTCATGATACGTAGGCAATCCACATAGGATTCGACCATATCCATAACCGAAAAAAATGGAAAACTACAAAAAGAAAAAAAGAAGAGAAAAAGAGAAAATGGGAAAAATAATAACAACAATTAAGAAAATAAAGGAAGGTTTAGGAAGCACATATAGGAGAAGCTGGAACGACGCATGTAACTGAAGCAAATGCGTGATAGAAAGGTTTAACTGCCTAGGATTCATTGCATCCTTAATGCACGTTTACCTGTTTGTCCAATGCCCTAACGCTAACGTAATGTCTTCACTTTGTTGTGTAAGTTTCAGAAAGGTGGTTGGTTGTGGTTCTAAAATAACTCTTCCCTGTAACACAAAGTCAGAGGACAATGGCAGATAATCTCAAGACTGAGTGGGTTGATACCGATACCCGACAACAGCTGGTTGAACGGAACCACGGGTTAGTAGAAGAAGTCAAAATATTGAGACAACATGTGGCCGATATGTATCGGGCATGGATGGATGGAAAAGCACCACCCCTGCCACCGCCAATGCCTCTTGTCGTATCCATTACCCCCGACAATGAATATGAGAAGAACCCTTGGGAGGAACTTCATAATGAAAGTGAAAAGGTCACAAGAAAAGCAGGGCGAGACGAAATAGTCATAAAGCTGAAAGAACTATCCTTAAAGAACATACAAGGAATGAAAGACATGGGTAACATGTCTCTCAAAGAATCTTATGTGTTCCCCAACATTTGTTTGCCCGTGGGGTTTGAAGTGCCGAATTTTACGTTTAGGGAGGAGAGGTTGCTGAAGCGAGAGAAGGCTCTTATCCCTATCGGAGAATCCTATGCAAGTCTGTTTGAAAGGTTAAAGCATGTCGGCCTAATTACACCGCTCCCCGGATATACGCCCGACCCACGTGCAAGAAGCTTCGATCCTACTGCACGATGTGCATACCATTCCAATGTCAGAGGGCACGATATTGAGAGTTGTCGTACCTTGAAAAAGGAAATAGAAAGAATGATTCAAAAAGGGTGGTTGATTGTGATCAATGACGATGACAGGGAGCACACGAATCCTCTGGGAGGTGTATTGACTGAAGCTAAAAATATTGAAGCAGATGGCAGCCTCGGCAATATTGATGCAGAACTTAGTGGCTAAAGCGTCGTGCTTGGTAATTGGGAAGACACTCCATCTTTTGGTCAGCTAGATGGAGCTTTGGTGGTTCGTTTTTGTTGTCATTTCTGTTGTCCGAGTTATTTTTAGGGTTTTCTTGTGGTCAAACCCTTTTGTCCTAGAAGTTTGCTTTGGTCTTGCCCAGTTTTGTTTCAGGGCTGTACTCTAGTTTGTTTTGCTTGTTTTGTCATTGAACCATTTCGTCATTAGTTTAATGAAGCTTTCGGTCTTTTGTTACTTCCGGTCATTTTATTTGTTTAGTTCTTTTTACCCTTTAGATTTGTCTTATGCCCAAACGCCGAATCTAGTGACACGACATGTGCACACATAATTGTGGCTTAACTCTAAAAGTTAATCATTAAGCAATTGGAAGATGATCGGGTCACCTAAAGGAAATAAAAACAATTTGAGACTATTTGGATCCGGAGTCATGTGAAACCGGGGCAAGTAAAAAGGAAACAGTCAAAGGCAAGCTGGCCAAAATTGACATGGGGTCGTTCATAATGAGAGTGTTGCCCAACAATGCTTTAAAGATATGACGAATATTAATTGTGTTGTTTACACTTGGCATGTTTTGAAGATTGGAATGACGAAGGCATTTTGTTCTGCTATCTAAACACTTTATCCATCGTCAACCCTTTGAGCCTTATTTTAAATTCTTTCATACCCCTCCTTCGGAATTAGTTGCAAAGACTAGAAACACAAGTTTGAAAGGCAAAAGAAGAAAGGGATAAAGAAAAAGTAAAGAAAAAGAAAACAACAAAAAGAGATAAAGAAAAGAAAAAGAAAAATGTATGAAAAAAAAAACTTGAAAAAGAGGAATTGGGAACTACGTTTGACCTGATTCCTCAAAGAGGATACGTAGGCGCTTCACAGCTCGGTCATAGTGTAAATAAAAACCAAAAAATCCCCAAGCAAGAAACGAGGGCGGTAAAAAAAATGTGTTTATGCAAGGAAAATATAGGATTCCAAAGGTTGTAATTTTGAACCCAATTTGTTTTATTTTGAGCCTTTAATACCTTTTCTTTCTAGCCCTGTCCAAACCCACATTACGGTCCAAAGAAAGACCTTTTGACCAATTTTCAAAAGAGGCTGAGTTAGGCAAATGAGAGAAGTTTCATCGGGACATGACACTCATATTCCCGGCAGAGAGACTCCGAACTCCAGCAGAAAATAGGAGAGTCTTAGCAGTAACACCACCAATCCCCAGTGAAAAGGTAACACAAATGAGAGAGTCTTAGCGGTGAAAACCTTCACAGGCACCATAAGGCGATGAAAGCTGAGAGAAAAACCGAAATGAGAGAGGCTTGGTAGTGAAAACCCCTCGGGCACTACAAGTCGAACGGAGATTGAAAATCAGATGGGAAAGTCCCAGGCAAAGAGTACAAAAGGCGGTTTAACGACGGGGGATAGGCTATATGTGCATGTCATGTCCATTAGAGTTGGTATCCACGTTTGATAGGTTTACTTTATAATTTTTCTTTTTAGAGAGTCATCTTCCTTTTTGTCTTTTATTCTGTTTCCTTTTATCTTTCTCCTTTTTGTCGAAAATTCCCCAATAGAGTCTGTTTGCAAGAAATGACTGCAAAATTTTCCATCAGCTTTCCAATTACGCAAGACGGGATTCTAATTGGTACACCCAAGTGGTATAAGTCAGAAGGGAACAAGCACAATGCCAATGTCCGGAAGGATGTTCCCCAACAAGAGGAAGTTGACAAAGGGGTAGACCAGCATCATAAAAGATACCTCCATAAAAAGTAAAGGTTAATGACCTCAAGGCCAGTGAGATTCAAAGGTCGGAGAACGCCACAGAAGAAGGGAGGATATCCCCAGCAGAAAGGTATTTTCGGTGACAAGGATGAACAAAGAAAATGGTTCACCAGTAAAACATGCAAGGTCTTCACGAAGGGTCACTATCATAGGAATTCGGGTGGTCAGTGGAAAACCACGTGGAAAGGTTCGCGAATAAAGAGTCGTCAAGGAAGGCGGGGAAGCAAGAAAGGAGAAAGCTATCCCCGGCATGAATATCATCAAATAATAATATCCCCAGCAAGTTCTGATAATGAAACGCAGAGCAGGGAAAGAGGAGGAGAACCATCCCCAGCAGGAGCACCGCAACCAGCCACCACATTTTAAAACTAACCAGTTTTTCTTTGATTTGAAACGGGAAAAAGAGGGGTTGTTGGCAGAAAAGCATGCCACGAAGAAGATTCTCAAACTGGGGCAGAACATTTTCTCCCGTTGCGAAAATTTTCTCGAAACCAAATACCCGGTAGGGGAAAGAAGCCAGATAACGCAAGGAAATGATCTTTGAACCCAATTATCCCCAGCAGCTATGAAAGAAAGAAAACTACAAGTTGTGATAGAGGAAATTATACCCCCAGCAGACAGGACAAAACGAGGAAGCTTGCGTTCAGAAAGGCAAGAAGTCGGTATCATCCCCAGCAGTTCTCGAAAAAATGAAACACTGATTTCGAGATTTCTCCAGCAGCATTATATCCTACAAGTTTTTCAAGGGAGCCAAGCGCGAGTCCCGAATGAGGTTTGGAAAGAGGAAAAAGGAAAAGGGATCCCCCGACAGTGTAATCCCCAGCTAATGACATTTCAATCCCCATCGATCCCGGAAGAGAATAAAGGTTTTTTAAGGAGGTAGAAAAAGAGGAAATAAAGAAGATTTCCCCAGCAGCATTACCCCAGCAGGTAAGTAATTAGTTCCAAAGATATCCCCAGCAGTCAAGAGAAAAATGACACGACCCAGGAGGAAAGCAATTCCAAAACAAGGTAATTCAGAAGAAAGGATGGTCCAAGAAGCAATGCAGGAAGAAGAAAGTGGTGCAGAAAGCAAAGGAAGGCGACATGGATGGGATGGAGTTAGTGAGATATTGTTGAGGTCAGGAGCCCGCCTGAAGAATGGAGTGGCGATTTATTTTCAAAAGATGTTGTTGAAGTCAGGAGCCCGCCTGAAGAATGGAGTGGCGATTTATTTTCAAAGGATGTTGTTGAAGTCAGGAGCCCGCCTGAAGAATGGAGTGGTGATTTATTTTCAAAGGATGTTGTTGAAGTCAGGAGCCGGCCTAAAGAATGGAGTGGCGATTTATTTTCAAAGGATGTTGTTGAAGTCAGGAGCCCGCCTGAAGAATGGAGTGGCGATTTATTTTCAAAGGATGTTGTTGAAGTCGGGAGCCCGCCTGAAGAATGGAGTGGCGATTTATTTTCAAAGGATGTTGTTGAAGTCAGGAGCCCGCCTGAAGAGAGGAATGGCGATTTATTTTCAAAAGATGTTGTTGAAGTCAGGAGCCCGCCTGAAGAATGGAGTGGCGATTTATTTTCAAAGGATGTTGTTGAAGTCGGGAGCCCGCCTGAAGAATGGAGTGGCGATTTATTTTCAAAAGATGTTCTTGAAGTCAGGAGCCCGCCTGAAGAATGGAGTGGCGATGTATTTCCAAAGGATGTTGTTGAAGTCGGGAGCACGCTTGAAGAATGGAGTGGCGATTTATTTTCAAAAGATGTTCTTGAAGTCGGGAGCCCGCTCGAAGAATGGAGTGGCGATTTATTTTCAAAGGATGTTGTTGAAGTCGGGAGCCGGCTTGAAGAATGGAGTGGCGATTTATTTTCAAAGGATGTTGTTGAAGTCGGGAGCCCGCCCTGAAGAATGGAGTGGCGATTTATTTTCAAAAGATGTTGTTGAAGTAAGGAGCCCGCCTGAAGAATGGAGTGGCGATTTATTTTCAAAGGATGTTGTTAAAGTCAGGAGTCCGCCTGAAGAATGGAGTGGCGATTTATTTTCAAAGGATGTTGTTGAAGTCGGGAGCCCGCTTGAAGAGAGGAATGGCGATTTATTTTCAAAAGTTGATGTTGAAGTCAGGAGCCCGCCTGAAGAGAGGAATGGCGATTTATTTTCAAAAGATGTTGTTGAAGTCAGGAGCCCGCCTGAAGAGAGGAATGTCGATTTATTTTCAAAAGATGTTGAAGTCAGGAGACCGCCTAAAGAGAGGAATGGCGTTTTATTTTCTAAGTTGATGTTGAAGTCAGGAGCCCGCCTGAAGAGAAGAATGGCGATTTATTTTCAAAGGATGTTATTGAAGTCAGGGAGCCCGCCTGAAGAATGGAATGGCGATTTATGATTAGAGTTTGTCGTTAAAGTCGGAAGCCCGCCAGAAAAGCAGAACGGCGTCTCAGTTTCCAAGATTTGATAAGGATAGTGAACAATGGGAAAGTGATAGAGTGTAACGGAAATCCACAACATGAATCCAAGTTTATAATCAGAAGGAAGGCAACAAGGATCAGAAAAGATAGATTCAGACTTCGAAGGAGAATAGCTCGAAGATCACAAGTCAGGGAATTCACTTTGGAGTGCAATGCAAGTTAGCAACAAAAGAAGCTTGCGACCAGAATGCGAGTCAACAGTCCGAGATGATCAACAGAAGATAGTCACAATGAAAAAAACAGGCAAGGAGTTAATCCAAGTGCAGAAGTTGATGAAAGATGTGGTGTGCTCAAGACATGGCCGAGGTCACAAGCACAGCATACCTGGTCTTGATCCGAAAAGCAGCACCTGCAGCTAGCAAGTATCAAAGGTTCAAATTTAGAGTCCCGCATGAAGCACCAACCAATACTCAAGATCAAGCTTTAGAAGACTTATAGATAGGAATCTTGTAACTAGTAGCTGATAGGTTTAGTTAGTCCTTCTCATGCTTTGATTTTTGATGTAATAGCAGGACCACGGACCGGAACCTCGATAAAACGAAACCTCGACGGAACGACACCTCGACTGGCTCTCCACCTCGGTATACCCCTTCCTCGCTCACTTTCGAACTACACGTGGCCTGATTCCTTTATAGCCAAGGATATGTAGGCAGCTCAGATACAAGGGCTCGGTCACATCCTCTTCTTTTTAGTTTAGTCTCTCTGAATAAGGGTCGGGTCAAAACACTTGTCTAGTCGTTCTTTGTCTGAAAACTCTTTGTGTTTTCAGTCAAAGAGGGGCAGCTGTAAACGCGTGATTTTTGACCCTCCCCGAGATTTTTTATATTTTTCAGCGTAAAATATTTAGTTTAGTTTTAATATAGCTATTTTAACTAAATTTGACTCTTTTACTTTATTTTTACCTTAAAATAAAAAATAACAAAAATATAGTTTTATTAATGTTTCGTAGTCATTTTTAAACTTGAAAAATACAAAAATAGTACTTTATATTTTTATCTTTTTATAAAAACGAAAATAATAAAAAAATAGTTTCATTAACACTTTGTACTTACTTTAATTTTGAAAAAATATAAAAAAATAATTTTGTTTTAATTATTAGTCTTATAGTTATTTTGCTTACGTAGTGATTAATTAATAACACCCTGTTCTCATTCTCGGTTCCGGGCAAAGAATAATATTCGGGTTCAAACTACCTGGTTTTATAATTTTCGGACCTAGCCCGTAATAATCCGAGTCCACCACACGGGGAACACGGACAAAATTACCCATACACACATGCACACACTATGGGGACAATAGGTAATGGGGGATGGGAATAAATTAGAAAATGACAAAAAGAAAGTAAAAAAACAAAAGAAAAAGACAAAAAAACAATATGGGACTAAATTTAAAAAAAATAAATAATATACAATACATAGAGATGTACTGTACATCACGTTAAACAGAAGAAGAAAAAACGTTAAAAGGGGGCATCTTCTTCTTAAAGAAGAAGACAAAAAAAAGGGCAGCTGGGCAAGAGAAAAAGAAACGAGCACTGCTTTCTCATTTTTGAAAAATAACAAATAGAGATACATGCATGCATAGAGGGGGAGACGGTCATTTTTTTGGGGGGGAGTCTTCTCGAAATTTTTTGAGAAAATGAAACAGTGAGCTCTTGGCTCATTTTTGAAAAGAAAACGGCAGCAAGGCTTGACAAAAGACGGAGGTTTTTTTTAAAAAAAATAATAGAGGACATTGTTGAGGAGATGGACTTCTTCTTCATTTTTTAAAACCAGCGACCCCTTCAGTCAACCAGTAGCAGCCCTCACGTCGACCACCAGTCGTTCCTCCATGAATCAGCAGTCCACGCCGGAAAACACACACACACAGCTTCTTCCTCATCGTTTGTCGCTGCTCAGCAAATACACACGCACAGTCACGCATCATTTACCATCCGGCTAGCTAGAGGTCTGGATGTAGTTCCATTTCTGGTCATAGGTTCGTCGAGGTTCGATGCGGAGTTTCGTCCATGGTTCGCCACATTTTTGAGTTCAACGCTACCTCACTTGATATTTCGATTCACTTGTAAGGTTAGGTTCTTCAATTTTTCATACTCTGTTTGCTTAATAGTATACTTCCGTCAACTTTGTTGTTCACTATTATACGGATATTTGAGTTATTTGTTCGATTCGCTTTCAGTCTTATTTACTGTTCACGTGAGAAAGCTTTGAGATTTCCATTAGTGTTGTTTGTGCTTCCCTCTTCATTGAATGAATAATATTTGGATGCTCTTTTATGTGTATTGAATCCTTGGCCATGGATTGTAGTCTTTTGCTCCTAAGCTTGTGTTATTCATTTTGTGTTAGTGTGTTAAAAAATATATTTGATGCAAGTTGCTGAATCAACTAATTTAGCTTAGGAAGTTTTGAATAATCACTTTTTTATCTAGCCCATTCCATTCCATAAATATTTTATTCAATATGCTATATAGTTTAGTATGAAAAATGGGTCATCTCTTTCTTCTGTTAATATGCTGAACATTTGGGTGCTTAATTGGTTACGGCTGTAAATTGGAATAGAAGGATTTTGGTTGCCATTAAATTAAATCGGGTTTGGGATTGTTTGCTAGCTTACTTCTTCGACAACTAAATTTACAATTCATGGCCCTTGCCTAATTAAGTCCGTCACAAGTAAATGAGATCAAATAATTTATGGCCCTCACGAGTTAGCTTAGAAACCTTTGGTTAGAATAAATTGAGGGGGTGTCGTGCCAAAAAAAAAAAAAAGAAAAGACAATTGCGGGGCCCTTATTAATTACTTAATTAAAATATGTTTAGACTCGGAAGGACCGTTTAGCGAATTTCACGGTCTTCCCCGAAGTTAACAAAGACGGAGAATCTTTAGGCACGACTTTAATAAAATTACTTTCCTAAATACGGGTGCGCATTTATGTGACCCAAATCTTACTCTCGGCGAAACTGAAGCGCATTAAAGTCACAGGCGTATTGGTTGCGGTGTGACCCGAAATGTGTTTTCGTGATGTTGCCATTCTTCTAAAATTAAAAAGCAGAACATAAAAGCACATAATTAAAATATATAAAGAAATAAGATAAAAAACAAATACAGTAGTTGAGCGACCGTGCCAGAACCACGGAATCCGGGAGTGCCTAACACCTTCTCCCGGGTTAACAGAATTCCTTATCCGGATTTCTGGTTCGCGGGCTGTTAAATAGAGTCATTCTTTTCCTCGATTCGGGATTCAACCGGTGACTTGGGACACCATAAATCTCCCAAGTGGCGACTCTGAATTAATCAAATAAATCCCGTTTCGATTGTCCTTTAATTGGAAAAACTCCATCGTGCCCTCGCGGGTCAACGGAAAAAGGAGGTGTGACAAGCACCGTCGATGTTAAATGGATCGGGCTACACGCCGTAGCGATTATGTGCATTGCATTGCATCTTTATCTGTTGAATTATCTGTGATAATTGTGTTGTATTGTTGTTGCTAGTTCGTAGGAGGATCGAACAGTAGTTTAGCTTCATTTTAAGGTATTCTGTGGATTTCTTGCTTTCAGCTGCTTGTATATATTTATTACTCACTAAGTACTTAGTACTCACCCCTACTCCCTGCACCTTTTGTGTGCAGACTCAGGTACTCAGGAGAAGTAGACGAGCATTTCCAGCTTTTGCAGAGTCATACCGAGTGCTGAGGTAGCTGCCAACGTTCGCAGAACCTAGCTACTCCTCTCTTTTCAGTTGCTATTATATGTTCAGATTTGAGAACTTTTATATAATATTCTCTACTTTTGTTCGGTTTTTTTAGAGGCTCTAGACTTGTGACTCCAGATCTTTAGGAGTGTCAGTTGTTTTCGCACTTCTCAGTATTTTGTTCGTTAGTATTATCATTGGAGTTCTTTGACTCATATATTCCTCTTGGGATGTCCATTTGGGACTGATATTCATTTTGACAAACAATTGTTGGTCTGGCTGGCCTAGCTTTATTGTTGGGCGCCATCACGACCGGATTTGGGTCGTGACAAGTTAGTATCAGAGCCTAGGTTACTAGGACTCGCGAGTCGTGAGCCGGTTTAGTAGGCTTTCGCGGATCGGTACGTAGACATCCGTATCTATCCTCGGAAGGCTACAGAACTTTAGGAAAAACCTCACTTTTCTTGGATTCATATCGTGCGGTTTGTGTTATCGTGAAACTAAATTTTTCCATCTTCTATTTTCTCGCAGATGGCGAGAACACTTGCTAGCGGACGTGGCGGACGACCACCATTGGCACCCAGAGGCCGTGGTCGTAGTAGAGGTAGGGCGGCAGTACCAGCACCTACTGACCCACTAGCTAACCAGAATCAGGGTCAGATTCGAGCACTGGTGGCCAAGGTTCAGGATTAGGTTCCAGCTGCAGACGCTCTGGCAGCTCCGATTTAGGCACCGACAGTTCCTATTATGATACCGGGTCTTCAGGAGACTTTGGCTCAGATTTTATCAGTTTGCACTGGCTTGGCTCAGGTAGTTGCAGCCTCTACGGCATCGGCTTCTTCACAAGCATGGGGAGGAAATCAGACCCCCGTGGATCGCACACCCGAGCCGGTGGTTCGGGGTATTCAGGTACCTGGGGCAGCTCCAGTTCAGCCAGCTGCACCCATTGCACCAGCCCCTGCTCATGTGGTTCCAGTTATACCTGACGATGAGCAGCATCGTCTGGAGAGATTTGAGAGGCTACAGCCTCCGGCGTTCAGTGGTGCTGAGGGCGAGGATGCCTAGGGTTTTCTTGATAAATGTCAGCGTATGCTTCGCACCGCGCGAGTATTTTGGAGTCCAGTGGTGTTGCTTTCACCACTTTTTAGTTCACTGGTCCAGCATGTCAGTGGGGGAAGGATTTTGAGAGGCGTAGGCCTGCTGGGGCAATGCCCCTCACTTGGCAGTAGTTCTCCACTGTATTTTTGGAGAAGTATGTGCCTCAGTCCCAGAGAGAGGAGCTGCGTCGTCAGTTTTAGTGGCTAAAGCAGGGGGATATGACGGTTACTCAGTATGAGATGAGATTCACATAGCTAGCCCATCATGCCATGTGTATGATTCCGACAGACAGAGAGAGGATCGGGAGATTTATAGATGGTCTTATCTATCCCATCCGTATATTGATGACCAGAGAGAAAGCTTCGGCAATTACCTTTGAGGAGGTGGTTGATGCTGCCCGTCATATTGAGACAGATCACCGTAGAGAGCGTGAGGAGAGGGAGGCTAAGAGGCCTCGTGGTACTGGCAGTTACAGTGGTGCTCCGTCTAGGGGCTAGCCCCAGCATAACATGGGTCGTTCATTCAGGTCTCATCAGTTAGGACGTGCAGAGTCCAGTGGAGTTTCATCAGATCGTGGTCGTCAGGGCCATCAGAGTCATCAGGGTCGTCAGCAGAGTCGGCCTACATTGAGTGCTCTTCCAGCCCAGAGCTCTGCTCCTACTTCTTCGGCTCAGGATTCATCTCCAGTGAGGGGTCCTCAGCAGTCCCTTCTTCCCTCTTCAGGCCATTGTTTTGACTGTGGCGATCTAGGCCATATCAAGAGAGTGTGTCCTCAGTGGCTTCGTAGGCGATCTCAGCAGATGGACCAACCCTTGTCCTCTACTCCTGTTTCTTCAGCACCAGCACAGTCAGCTAGGAGTGGTGGCCAGGTGGCCAGGGGTCGCCCTAGGGGTAAGGATCGTACTGGCGAAGGCCAGGCTCGTTTCTATGCTCTTCCAGATATGAAGGATGCTAGTGCCTCAGATGTTGTCATTTCAGGTATTATCTCAGTCTGCCACAGGGATGCTTCTATCTTATTTGATCCTGTATCCACCTATTCCTATGTTTCTTCTTATTTTTCACATCATTTGGGTATGACGCGTGGTATTCTTGATTTGCCCGTACATGTGTTTAACCCGGTAAGGGATATTGTTGTTGTAGATTAGGTATATTGATCTTGTCTTATTACTATTGGGGGTCTGGAGACCCGAGTTGATTTATTGCTATTGGGCATGGTAGTTTTCGATGTGATTCTATGCATGGATTAGTTATCTCCTTACCGTGCGATTCTGGACTGTCATGCCAAGACAGTCACACTGGCTATTCCAGGTAATCCGAGGATCGAGTGGCGTGGCTTGACTGATTATGTGTCCGACAGGGTAATTTCTTATATAAAGGTCCAACAAATGATTGGGAAGGGTTGTTTATCTTATTTGGCTTTCATTAGAGATGTTGAGGCCGAGACACCCAGTCTTGATTCGATCCCCGTTGTGAGGGAGTTTCCGGATGTATTTCCAGCAGACCTGCTGGGCATGCCGCCTGACAGGGATATTGACTTTGGTTTTGACTTGGTGCTGGGCACTCAGTCCATTTCTATTCCTCCCTATCGCATCGCACTAGCAGAGTTAAAAGAATTGAAAGAGCAGCTTCAGGAACTCTTACATAAGAGTTTCATTCGCCCGAGTGTGTCACCTTGGGGCGCACCGGTATTGTTCGTGAAGAAGAAAGATGGCACAATGAGAATGTGCATTGATTACAGGCAGCTAAATAAGGTAACAGTGAAGAATAAGTACCCATTGCCTCGTATTGAGGACTTATTTGATCAGCTCCAAGGAGCTAATGCATTTTCTAAGATCGATCATCAATCGGGCTATCATCAGTTGAAGATTAGGGACTCAGACATTATGAAAATAGCGTTCAGAATGAGATATGGGTGCTATGAGTTCCTGGTGATATCTTTCGCGCTGACTAATGCCCAAGCCGCATTCATGCACTGGATGAATAGTGTATTACGGCCGTACATTGATTCTTTTGTGATTGTGTTTATTGATGACATTCTAGTGTATTCATGCAGCCAGGAGGAGCATGCACAACACTTGAGGGTGGTATTGCAGACGTTGAGAGAAGAAAACTTTATGCAAAATTCAGTAAGTGTGAGTTCTGGCTTGATACTGTGACTTTTCTGGGACAAGTAGTGTCCAGTGATGGTATTCGGGTTGATCCACAGAAGGTCGAGGCAGTGCAGAATTGGCCTAGACCTTCCTCAGCAACAGAGATTCGGAGTTTTCTCAGCTTGGCAGGCTATTATCGTCGGTTTGTTCAGGGTTTCTCATCTATTGCTTCACCATTGACTAAGTTGACACAGAAGAATGCTCCATTTGTGTGATCTGATGAATGCGAGGAGAGCTTTCAGAAGCTCAAGGAGGCTTTGACCACAGTTCCAGTACTTGTGTTATCATCAGCTTCAGGGTCATATACGGTGTATTGTGATGCTTCTAAAGTTGGGATCGGTTGTGCATTGATGTACGAGGGTAGAGTGATTGCATATGCTTCTCGGCAGCTAAAGCCCCACGAGAAAAACTACCCTATTCATGATTTAGAGTTAGCTGCTATTGTTCATGTCTTGAAAATCTAGAGGCATTACTTGTATGGTGTATCTTGTGATGTATATATAGACCACCACAGCCTTCAGCATTTGTTTAAGCAGAAAGATCTCAATTTGAGGCAGCGGAGATGGCTTGAGTTGCTTAAGGACTATGATATTACCATTTTGTATCATCCCAGGAAGTCCAATGTTATGGCCGATGCATTGAGCCGAAAGGCTATTAGTATGGGCAGCTTGGAGTATATTCCAGTTGGGGAGAGACCCCTTGCAATTGATGTTCATGTGTTAGCTAATCAGATGGTGAGGCTGGATATTTCTGAGCCCAGTCGGGTTATGGCTTGTGTAGTAGCACGTTCCTCTTTATATGATCGTATTCGAGAGCGCCAGTATGATGATCCACACTTACTTGTCCTTAAGGACAGAGTTCAGCATGATGATGCTAGGGATGTCACTATTGATAGTGATGGTGTGTTGCGGATGCAGGGCCGGATATGCGTGCCCAATGTTGATGGCCTTCGTGAGTTGATATTGGAGGAGGCCCACAGCTCGCGGCATTCTATTCATCTAGGAGCCGCGAAGATGTTTCACTATTTGAAGCAGCATTACTCGTGGAGAAAGATGAAGAAAGATATTGTGAATCATGTGGCACGGTGTCTAAACTGTCAGCAGGTCAAGTACGAGCATTAGAGACCTGGCGGTGTGTTCCAGAGTATTGATATTCCCGAGTGGAAGTGGGAAAGGATCACTATGGACTTTGTTAGTGGACTTCCTTGGACAACGAGGAAGTACGATTCGGTTTGGGTGGTTGTGGATAGGCTGACCAAGTCAGCTCACTTCATTCCAGTGTGTACTACATACTCCTCGGAGCAGTTGGCAGAGATATTCATCCGTGAGATTGTGAGATTGCATGGAGTTCCCATTTCTATTATATCAGACAGAGGTACCCAGTTCACTTCTCAGTTCTAGAGGACATTTCAGCGAGATTTGGGTTTATAGGTAGAGCTGAGCACAACGTTTCATCTACAGGCGGATGGGTAGTCTGAGCGTACTATTCAGATACTGGAGGACATTTTGCATGCTTGTGTCATTGATTTTGGTGGTTCATGGGCTGATTACTTGCCTCTTGCGGAGTTTGCTTATAATAATAGCTATCAGTCCGGCATTCGGATGGCACCGTATGAAGCTTTATATGGGAGGAGGTGTAGGTCTTCAGTCGGTTGGTTTGAGCCCGGCGAGGCTAGGTTGTTGGGGATAGAGTTAGTTCAAGATGCCTTAGATAAGGTGAATGTGATTCAGGAAAGACTTCGCACAGCTCAGTCGCGTCAGAAGAGTTATGCGGACCGGAAGGTCCGAGATGTGTCTTATTCAGTGGGTGAGAAGGTGTTGCTGAAGGTTTCGCCTATGAAGGGCATTATGAGGTTTGGGAAGAAAGGAAAGTTGAACCTAAGGTTCATTGGACCATTTGAGGTGCTTAGGAAAGTTGGGGAGGTGGCCTATATGCTTGATTTGCCACCCAGTTTGTCGGGAGTTCACCCGGTATTCCATGTATCTATGCTCCAGAAGTATGTTGGAGACCCGTCACATATGTTAGACTTCAGCACGATACAGTTGGATGAGGACTTGACCTATGATGTGGAGCCGGTAGCCATTTTGGGTCGACAGGTTCGTAAGGTGAGATATAAAGACATTGCTTCAGTGAAAGTGCAGTGGAGAGGTCATCCCGTGGAGGAAGCAACTTGCGAGATCGAGCAGGAGATGCGGAGCAGATATCCACACTTATTTGATACTCCAAGTATGTTTCTTAACCCGCTCGCGGACGAGCGTTTGTTTAAGTTGGGGAGAACGTAACGTCCCAGCCCGTCGTTATGGGAATTACCACCCTGTTACCTTTCATTTACATGTCTTATGCTTTTATATCAGTGTTAGAGTTTATCGATTGAGTTAGGAGTGATTCGGGTTGAAAATGAGGCATATAGCCTTTTTGAAAGAAGCTTGAATATGGGAAGTCAACCTGGAGTTGACTATTTAGTTAGAGTGCTCGGAATCAGATTCTGATGATTCGACTAGTTTCGGGGGATCATTTATGACTTAATGGAGCAATCGGAATCGAATTCGGAGGTCCGGTGTAGTTTTAGGCTTGAATTGGCTAAGGTTGAATTTTGGAGAAAACCGAACGGTAGCTGATATTTTGATCCGGGGTCGGAATGGAATTCTGACAATTCCTGTAGCTTCGTCATGTGATTTTGGATATGTTTGCAAATTTTTAGGTCATTCGGACATCGTTTGATCGGGTTTTGGATTGAATGTTAGATTCGGAAGTTTGAAGAAAACTTAGGCTTGAATCCATGTGAAATTGGTGATTTTGATGTTTAGGATGGTGTTTTTATGATTGGAACAAGTCCGTATCGTGTTTTGTAGTAGGTTGGTAGTTTTCGTTGGGGTCCCGGGGGCCTCGGGATGAATTCGGACCATCATTCGGCCATTTTAAACATGGAAAAACCTGCAGAAAATGGTAGGTCTGTGCAGCAGGAAACAAGCCTTCGCGTTCGCGTGCAGGCAGTCGCGTTCGCGAAGGTCAGGCGGACTAATTCATTGCGTTTGCGTGAGAGAGGGTCGCGTTCGCGAAGGAGAACAAGGCGAAGCTTTGCATTCGCGTGAGGACCTACGCGTTTGCGTAGAAGAAATCCGGCGGCTGGGAATTGAACTTTGCGGATGCGTGACTTGACGTCGCATTCGCGATGAATTAACTGAGCGGGCCATCGCATTTGCGTGAGACCCATCGCGAACGCATAGAGAAAATATGTCTGGCAGTAAATTAACAACCAAAACAGACCAGTCGTGGGTTTATACCCCATAAACACAAATTTTGAACCCTAGAGAGAAGAACTTACGGGAAAACGCTAGGATTTCATCGGGTAATCATCGGAGGTAAGTTTCATGACTCAAAAACGTATTTTTATGGTAGAATGAACATCAATCTTCATGAAATTGGGTAGAAATTGTGAAGAATTATGGCCTAGGTATTGAAAATGAATTTTTGAGTTTTGAAAGGCCATTCAAACTCCGATTTCGATAAATTTTATATGCACGGACTCGTGGCGAGACGAGGATCGCAATGGTATAAGTTTCGGAATTTTTCGGACAGCGGGCCCGGGGTCGGGGTTTACCAAATTAGCGTATTTATGCATTTTTCATGTAAATTGAATTGGGTTATATTTCTTTGACCCGTAAATGACATAATTATTGTGGTTTGAATAGATTCTACGCGCGAGGCAGCAAATTCTAAAGGAAAAGGCATCGTGGACGAGTCTACGACCGGCTAGAGGTGAGTAATTTGTGTATATGGTAGCCTGAGGGTTCGAAACCCCGGCTTAGCACATTGTGATGCTAGTAGCGCGTGGCTCGCACCCCGTGGCAAGTGCGAGATTGATCGTGACTAGGGATTGAGACTTCGTCCATCCCAAATGAGTATAATATGATATTAATAGTTAAAAAACACTGTGTTTGATATAATTGTGGGTTGTAAGCCGTGTTTGGGGCCTTGTGCCGACCTTTAGTATCCCTAGGGGATAGTCATATATGTGATAGATATACTTGCTTAAATCACTGATCTCAGTCCTGGGTTGAAATCACAGTATTGAATTGCTAAGTCACCTGTTTTGCAAAAAAAATTAAATAAAAGTTAACGTATTTTTCATAATTAATGAAAAGGAACCTGGAAATAAATTATTGAGCTGTTTTGTGACTTACATGATTGTTGTGGACTGAGGATGGATCGGGTTGCATGCCGCAGCGGTTGATATTATATGAGGATCGGTTGATATTATTTGAGGATCGGGTTGCACGCCGCAGCGGTATTGCGCTTGGGCTGTAGGAGCCCCTCCGGAGTCTGTACACACCCCTAGTGAGCGCCGTCGACGTTAAATGGATCGGGCTACACGCCGTGGCGGTTATGTGCATTGCATTGCATCTTTATCTGTGATAATTGTGTTGTACTGTTGTTGCTAGTTCGTAGGAGGATCGGACTGTAGTTTAGCTTCATTTTGTGGTATTTTGTGGATTTTGTGCTTTCAGCTACTTGTATATATTTATTACTCACTGAGTACTTAGTACTCACCCCTACTCCCTGCACCTTTTGTGTGCAGACTCAGGTACTCAGGAGAAGTAGACGAGCATTTCCAGCTTTTGCTGAGTCATACCAAGTGCTGAGGTAGCTGTCGACGTTCGCAGAACTTAGCTACTCCTCTCTTTTCAGTTGCTATTATATGTTCAGATTTGAGAAATTTTATACAGTATTCTCTACTTTTGTTTGGTTATGTTTAGAGGCTCTAGACTTGTGACTCCAGATCTTTAGGAGTGTCAGTTATTTTCGCATTTCTCAGTATTTTGTTCGTTAGTATTATTATTGGAGTTCTTTGACTCATATATTCTTCTTGGGATGTCCATTTGGGACTAATATTCATTTTGATAAACAATTGTTGGTCTGGCTGGCCTAGCTTTATTGTTGGGCGACATCACGATCGGATTTGGGCCGTGACAAGTTGGTATCAGAGCCTAGGTTACTAGGACTCGCGATTCATGAGCCGGTTTAGTTGGCTTTCATGGATCGGTATGTAGACGTTTGTATCTATCCTAGGAAGGCTACAGAACTTTAGGAAAAACCTCACTTTTCTTGGATTCATATCGTGCGATTTGTGTTATCGTGAAACTAAATTTTTCCATATTCTATTTTCTCGCAGATGGCGAGAACACGTGCTAGCGGACGTGGCGGACGACCACCATTGGTACCTAGAGGCCGTGGTCGTAGTAGAGGTAGGGCGGCAGTACCAGCACCTGCTGACCCACTAGCTGACCAGACTCAGGGTCAGATTCCAGCACCGGTGGCCCAGGTTCAGGATTAGGTTCCAGCTGCAGACGCTCCGGCAGCTCCGATTCAGGCACCGACAGTTCCTATTGTGATACCGGGTCTTCAGGAGACTTTGGCTCAGATTTTATCAGTTTGCACTGGCTTGGCTCAGGTAGTTGCAGCCTCTACGGCATCGGCTTCTTCACAAGCATGGGGAGGAAATCAGACCCCCGTGGATCGCACACCCGAGCCGGTGGTTCGGGGTATTCAGGTACCTGGGGCAGCTCCAGTTCAGCCAGCTGCACCCATTGCACCAGCCCCTGCTCATGTGGTTCCAGTTATACCTGACGATGAGCAGCATTGTCTGGAGAGGTTTGAGAGGCTACAGCCTCCGGCATTCAGTGGTGCTGAGGGCGAGGATGCCGAGGGTTTTCTTGATAAATGTTAGCGTATGCTTCGCACCGCGGGTATTTTGGAGTCCAGCGGTGTTGCTTTCACCACTTTTCAGTTCACAGGTCCAACATTTCAGTGGTGGGAGGATTTTGAGAGGCGTAGGCCCGCTGGGGCAGCGCCCCTCACTTGGCTGCAGTTCTCCATGGTATTTTTGGAGAAGTATGTGCCTCAGTCCCAGAGAGAGGAGATGCGTCGTCAGTTTGAGTGGCTGAAGCAGGGGATCTGACGGTTACTCAATATGAGATGAGATTCACACAGCTAGCCTATCATGCCATGTGGATGAATCCGACGGACAGAGAGAGGATCAGGAGATTTATAGATGGTCTTATCTATCCCATCCATATATTGATGACGAGAGAAAGAGCTTTGGTAATTACCTTTGAGGAGGTGGTTGATGCTGCCCGTCATATTGAGACAGATCGCCGCAGAGAGCGTGAGGAGAGGGAGGCTAAGAGGCCTCGTGGTACTAGCAGTTACAGTGGTGCTCCGTCTAGGGGCCAGCCCCAGCATAGCAGGGTTCGTTCATTCAGATCTCACCAGTCAGGACATGCAGAGTCCAGTGGAGTTTCATCAGATCGTGGTCGTCAGGGCCATCAGGGTCATCAGGGTTAGCAGGGTCGTCAGCAGAGTTAGCCTACATTGAGTGCTCTTCCAGCTTAGAGCTCTGCTCCTACTTCTTTGGCTCAGGATTCATCTGCAGTGAAGGGTCCCCTCAGCAACCCCTTCTTCCATCTTTAGGCCATTGCTTTGAGTGTGGCGATTTGGGCCATATCAAGAGAGAGTGTCCTCGGTGGCTTCGTAGGCGCTCTCAGCAGAGGGATCAGCCCTCGTCTTCTACTCCTGTTTCTTCAGCACCAGCATAGTCAGCTAGGAGTGGTGGCCAGGTGGCAGGGGTCGCCCTAGGGCTGAGGATCGTACTGGCGGAGGCCAGGCTCGTTTTTATGTTTTTTCGGATAGGAAAGATGCTAGTGCCTCAAATGCTGTCATTTCAGGTATTATCTCAGTCTGCCACAGGGATTCTTCTGTCTTATTTGATCCTGGATCCACCTATTCCTATGTTTCTTCTTATTTTGCACATTATTTGGGTATGACCCGTGGTATTCTTGCTTTTTCCGTACATGTGTCTAACCTGGTGGGGGATACTGTTTTTGTGGATCAGGTATACCGATCCTGTCTTATTACCTACATGTGTCTAACCTGGTGGGGGATACTGTTTTTGTGGATCAGGTATATCGATCCTGTCTTACTACTGTTGGGGGTCTGGAGACCCGAGTTGATTTATTGCTATTAGGCATGGTAGATTTTGATATGATTCTAGGCATGGATAGGTTATCTCCTTACCGTGCGATTCTGGACTGTCATGCCAAGACAGTCACAGTGGCTATTCCAGGTAATCCGAGGATCGAGTGGCGTGGCTTGACTGATTATATGTCCGACAGGGTGATTTTTTATATAAAGGCCCAACAAATGATTGGGAAGGGTTGTTTATCTTATTTGACCTTCATTAGAGATGTTGAGGCTGAGACACACAGTCTTGATTCGGTCCCCGTTGTGAGGGAGTTTCCAGACGTATTTCCAGCAGACCTGTCGGGCATGCCGCCTGACAGGGATATCGATTTCGGTATTGACTTGGTGCCGGGCACTCAACCCATTTCTATTCCTCCCTATCGCATGGCACCAACGAAGTTAAAAGAATTGAAGGAACATCTTTAGGAACTCTTAGATAAGGGTTTCATTCGTCCGAGTGTGTCACCTTGGGGTGCACCGGTATTGTTCGTGAAGAAGAAAGATGGAACAATGAGAATATGCATTGATTACAAGTAGCTAAACAAAGTAACAGTGAAGAATAAGTACCCATTGCCTCGTATTGAGGACTTATTTGATCAGCTCCAAGGAGCTAGTGTATTTTCTAAGATCGATCTTCGATCGGGCTATCATCAGTTAAAGATTAGGGACTCAGACATTATGAAAACAGCGTTCAGAATGAGATATGGACGCTATGAGTTCCTGGTAATGTCTTTCGGGCTAACTAATGCCCCAGCCGCATTCATGCACTTGATGAATAGTGTATTTCGGCCGTACATTGATTCTTTTGTGATTATGTTTACTGATGATATTCTGGTGTATTCACGCAGCCAGGAGGAGCATGCATATCACTTGAGGGTGGTATTGCAGAGGTTGAGAGAAGAAAAACTTTATGCAAAATTCACTAAGTGTGAGTTCTGGCTTGATACTGTGACTTTTCTGGGAAATATAGTGTCCAGTGATGGTATTCGGGTTGATCCACAGAAGCTCGAGGCAGTGCAAAATTGGCCCAGACCTTCCACAGCTACTGCGATTCGGAGTTTTCTCGGCTTGGCAGGCTATTACCACCGGTTTATTCAGGGGTTCTCATCTATTGTTTCACCGTTGACTAAGTTGACACAGAAGAATGCTCCATTTGTGTTGTCTGATGAATGCGAGGAGAGCTTTCAGAAGCTCAAGGAGGCTTTGACCACAGCTCTAGTACTTGTGTTATCATCAGCTTCAGAGTCATATATGGTATATTGTGATTCTTTTAGAGTTGGGATCGGTTGTGCATTGATGTAGGAGGGTAGAGTGATTGCATATGCTTCTCGGAAGCTAAAGCCCCACGAGAAGAACTACCTTGTTCATGATTTAGAGTTAGCTGCTATTGTTCATGCCTTAAAAATCTGGAGGCATTACTTGTATGGTGTATCTTGTGATGTATATACAGACCACCGCAGCCTTGAGCATTTGTTTAAGCAGAAAGTTCTCAATTTGAGGCAGCGGAGATGGCTTGAGTTGCTTAAGGACTATGATATTACCATTTTGTATCATCCCGGGAAGGCCAATGTTGTGGCCGATGCATTGAGCCGGAAGGCTATTAGTATGGGCAGCTTGGCGTATATTCCAGTTGGGGAGAGACCCCTTGCAATTGATGTTCATGTGTTAGCTAACCAGATGGTGAGGCTGGATATTTCTGAGCCCAGTCGGGATATGGCTTGTGTAGTAGCACGTTCCTCTTTATATGATAGTATTCGAGAGCGCCAGTATGATGATCCACACTTACTTGTCCTTAAGGACAGGGTTCAGCATGATGATGCCAGGGATGTCACTATTGATAGTGATGGTGTGTTGCGGATGCAGGGCCGGCTATGCGTGCCCAATGTTAATGGCCTTCGTGAGTTGCTATTGGAGGAGGCCCACAGCTCGTGGTATTCTATTCATCCAGTAGCCGTGAAGATGTATCAGGATTTGAAGTAGCATTACTGGTGGAGAAAGATGAAGAAAGATATTGTGAATCATGTGGCACGGTGTCTAAACTATCAGCAGGTCAAGTACGAGCATCAGAGACCTGGCGGTGTGTTCCAGCATATTGATATTCCCGAGTGGAAGTGGGAAAGGATCACTATAGACTTCGTTAGTAGACTCCCTTGCACAGCGAGGAAGTTCGATTCAGTTTGGGTGGTTGTGGATAGGCTGACCAAGTCAGCTCACTTCATTCCAGTGTGTACTACATACTCCTCGGAGCGGTTGGCTGAGATATTCATCCGTGAGATTGTGAGATTGCATGGAGTTCCCATTTCTATTATATCAGACAGAGGTACCCAGTTCACTTCTCAGTTCTGGAGGACATTTCAGCGAGAGTTGGGTTTACAGGTGGAGCTGAGCATAACATTTCATCCACAGACGGATGGTTAGTCTGGGCGTACTATTCAGATACTGGAGGACATTTTGCGTGCTTGTGTCATTGATTTCGGTGGTTCATGGGCTGATTACTTGCCCCTTGTAGAGTTTTCTTATAATAACGGCTATCAGTCCAGCATTCAGATGACACCGTACATGGGAGGCGATGTAGGTCTCCAGTCGGTTGGTTTGAGCCCAGCGAGGCTAGGTTGTTGGGGACAAAGTTAGTTCAAGATGCCTTAGACAAGGTGAAGGTGATTCAGGAAAGACTTCGCACAGCTCAGTCGCGTCAGAAGAGTTATGCGGACCGGAGGGTTCGAGATGTGTCTTATTCAGTGGGTGAGAAGGTATTGCTGAAGGTTTTGCCCATGAAGGGCGTTATGAGGTTTGGGAAGAAAGGAAAGTTGAGCCTAAGGTTCATTGGACCATTTGAGGTGCTTAGGAAAGTTGGGGAGGTGGCCTATATGCTTGCTTTGCCACCTAGTTTGTCGGGAGTTCACCCGGTATTCCATGTACCTATGATTCGGAAGTATGTTGGAGACCCGTCTCATGTGTTAGACTTCAGTACGATACATTTAGATGAGGACTTGACATATGATGTGGAGCCGGTAGCCATTTTGGGTAGACAGGTTCGTAAGTTGAGATCTAAAGACATTGCTTCAGTGAAAGTGCAGTGGAGAGGTCAACTCGTGGAGGAAGCAATTTGCGAGACCGAGCAGGAGATGCAGAGCAGATATCCACACTTATTTGATACTCCAAGTATGTTTCTTAACCCGCTCGCGGACGAGCGCTTGTTTAAGTTGGGGAGAATGTAACGACCCAGCCCGTCGTTATGGGAATTACCACCCTGTTACCTTGTATTTACATGTCTTATGCTTTTACATCAGTGTTAGAGTTTATCGGTTGAGTTAGGAGTGATTCGGGTTGAAAATGAGGCATATAGCCTTTTTGAAGGAAGCTTGAATATGGGAAGTCAACCTAGAGTTGACTATTTAGTTAGAGTGATCGGAATCGGATTCTGATGATTCGACTAGTTTCAGGGGATCATTTATGACTTAGGGGAGCAATCGGAATCGAATTCAGAGGTCCGGTGTAGTTTTAGGCTTGAATTGGCTAAGGTTGAATTTTGGCGAAAACCGAATGGTAGGTTACATTTTGATCCGTAGGTCGGAATGGAATTCCGACAATTCATGTAGCTTCGTTATGTGATTTTGGATATGTTTGCAAATTTTCAGGTCATTCGGACGTTGTTTGATCGGGTTTTGGATTGAATGTTAGATTCGGAAGTTTGAAGAAAATTTAGGCTTGAATCCATGTGAAATTGGTGATTTTGATGTTTAGGATGGTGTTTTTATGATTGGAACAAGTCCGTATCGTGTTTTGTAGTAGGTTGGTAGTTTTCGTTGGGGTCCCGGGGTCCTCGGGATGAATTCGGACCATCATCCGGGCATTTTAAACTTGGAAAAACCTGCAAAAAATTGCAGGTCTGTGCAGCAGGAAACAAGCCTTCGCGTTCGCGTGCAGGCAGTTGTGTTCGCGAAGGTCAGGCAGACTAATTCATTGTGTTCGCGTGAGAGAGGGTCATGTTCGCGAAGGAGAACAAGGCGAAGCTTCGCATTCGCATGAGGACCTACGCGTTCGCATAGAAGAAATCCGGCGGCTGGGGAATTGAACTTCGCGGACGCATGACTTGACGTCACGTTCGCGATGAATTAACTGAGCGGGGCATCGCATTTGCGTGAGACCCATCGCGAACGCGTACAACAAATATGTCTGGCAGTAAATTAACAACCAAAACAGACCAGTCGCAGGTTTATACACCATAAACACAAATTTTGAACCCTAGAGAGAAGAACTTACGGGAAAATGCTGGGATTTCATCGGGTAATCATCGGAGGTAAGTTTCATGACTCAAAAACGTAATTTTATGGTAGAATTAACATCAATCTTCATGAAATTGGGTAGAAACTGTGAAGAATTATGGCCTAGGTATTGAAAATGAATTTTTTAGTTTTGAAAGGCAATTTGAACTCCGATTTCGATAAATTTTATATGCACGGACTCATGGCGAGACGAGGATCACGTTCGTATAAGTTTCTGAATTTTTCGGATAGCGGGCCCAGTGTCGGGTTTTACCAACTTAGCGTATTTATGCGTTTTTCATGTAAATTGAATTGGGTTATGTTTCTTTGACCCGTAAATGACATAATTATTGTGATTTGAATAGATTCTACGCGCGAAGCAGCGAATTCTAAAGGAAAAGGCATTGCGGACGAGTCTACAACCGGCTAGAGGTGAGTAGTTTGTGTATATGGTAGCCTGAGGGTTCGAAACCCCGGCTTAACATATTGTGACGCTAGTAGGGCGTGGCTCGCACCCGTGGCAGGTGCGGTATTGATCGTGACTAGGGATTGAGACTTCGTCCATCCCAAATGAGTATAATATGATATTAATAGTTGAAAAACACTGTGTTTGATATAATTGTGGGTTGTAAGCCGTGTTTGGGGCCTTGTGCCGACCTGTAGTATCCCTAAGGGATAGTCATATATGTGATAGCTATACTTGCTTAAATCACTGATCTCAGTCCTGGGTTGAAATCACAGTATTGAATTGCTAAGTCACCTTTTTCAAAAAAAATTAAATAAAAGTTAACGTATTTTTCATAATTAATGAAAAGGAACCTGGAAATAAATTATTGAGTTGTTTTATGACTTACATGATTGTTGTAGACCGAGGATGGATCGGGTTGCACGCCGCAGCGGTTGATATGATATGAGGATCGGGCTGCACGCCGCAACGGTATTGCGCTTGGGCTGTAGGAGCCCCTCCGGAGTCTGTACACACCCCTAGTGAGCGCCGTCGATGTCAAATGGATCGGGCTACACGCTGTACTGATTATGTGCATTCCATTGCATCTTTATCTGTTGAATTATCTGTGATAATTATATTGTACTGTTGTTGCTAGTTCGTAGGAGGATCGGACTGTAGTTTAGCTTCATTTTGTGGTATTCTGTGGATTTCTTGCTTTCAGCTACTTGTATATATTTATTACTCACTGAGTACTTAGTACTCACCCCTACTACATGCACCTTTTATGTGCAGACTCAGGTACTCAGGAGAAGTAGACGAGCATTTCCAACTTTTGCAGAGTCATACCGAGTTGCTGAGGTAGCTGCCGACATTCGCAGAACCTAGCTACTCCTCTCTTTTCAGTTGCTATTATATATTCAGATTTGAGAACTTTTATACAATATTCTCTACTTTTGTTCGGTTTTGTTTAGAGACTCTAGACTTATGACTCCAGATCTTTGGGAGTGTCAGTTGTTTTCGCACTTCTCAGTATTTTGTTCGTTATTATTATTATTGGAGTTCTTTGACTCATATATTCTTCTTGGGATGTCCATTTGGGACTGATATTCATTGTGATAAACAATTGTTGGTCTGGCTTGCCTAGCTTAATTGTTCGGCGCCATCACGACCGGATTTGGGCCGTGACAATTTGATCCTGTTGTTCGATGCATGTACCACTTTAATGTCCAAGGGCACATCATTAAAGATTGTCGTTCTTTGAAAAAGGAAGTAGAAAGAATGATTCAAGAAGGGGCAATTGTGATCAATGACAGTGACATGGAGCATGCAAATCCTCTTGAGAACTTATTGGCTGAAGTTGATGATATTCAAGCTGGTAATGGGCTTGGCAATATAGATGCGGAACTCAGTGGCTAAGATGCATGCCGTGCTTGGTAGTGGGAAAGACGCTCCATCTCTTGATCAATCAGAGTGGAGTTTTGGTGGCTTATTTTGTTGTCATTTCTGTTGTCCGGGTTATTTTTAGGGTTGTAACCCGAATTTTGTCTTGTGGTCAAACCCTATTATCCTTCTATTTTTGTCATAGTAGTTTGCTTAGTCTTGTCTAGTTTTGTTTCAGGGTTGTACTTTGGTTTGTTTTGCTTGTTTTATTGTTGAACCGTTTCGTCGTTAGTCTAATGAAACTTTCGGTCTTTTGTTATCTCCAGTCATCTTATTTGTTTAGTTCTTTTTATGCTTTAGATTTGTCTTTTGTTCAAACGCGGATTCTAGTGACATGACATGCACTCACAGTTTGGGACTAATCTTAAATGTTAATCATAAAACCATTTGGAGTTTATCGAGACATTTAAAGGAAATAAGAACGGTTTGAGATCATTTAGTGCCCAAGTCGTGTGAAAAATTGGGGCAAGTAAAAAGAAAATCGTTACAGGCAAGTTGGTCATGTTGAGATGGGGGTCGTTCATGGTAATAAAAATAAGAGTGTTGCCCAATAGGGCTTTAAAGATATAGTGAGTGTCTAATTATGTTGTTGGCACTTGGCATATTTTGAAGATTGGAATGACGGAGGCATTTTATTCTGCTATCCAAACACTTTATCCATCGTCAACCCTTTGAGCCTTATTTTAATTTCTTTCATACCCCTCCTTCGGAATCAGTAGCAAAAATTAGTAACACAAATGTGGAAGACAAAAAAAAGAAAAAGAAAACAACAAAAAAAAAGTAAAAAGGAAAACAAGAAAAATGAGGAATTGGGAACTACGTTAGACCTGATTCCTCAAAGAGGATACGTAGGCGCTTCACAGCTCGATCATAGTGTAAATAAAAATAAAACATCCCCAAGCAAGAAACTGGGGCAACAATTGTGTTTTTTATAAATAAATCTAATTCCGAAGGTTGTAACTTTAAACCCAACTTGATTTATTTTGAGCCTTTTTTACCCTTTTCTTTTTAGCCCTATCCAAATCCACATTACGGTCCAAAGAAAGACCTTTTGACCAATCTTCAAAAAAGGGCCAAGTCAGGCAAATGAGAGAAGTCTTATCAGAACTTAGCACTTTGATTCCCAGCAGAAAAGACTCTGATCTCCAGCGGAAGAAATATGAGAGAGTCTTAGTGGTAATAGCCTAAACCCCAGCTGAAAAGTAATGAGAGAGTCTTATCGGTGAAAACCTTCACGGGCACCATAAGACGATGAAAGCTTGAGAGAAAAACCAAAATGAGAGAGGCTTGATAGTGAAAACCCTTCAAGCCCTACAAGTCGAATAAAGATTGAGAATCAGATGGAAATCACCAGACATAAATCTTGAAAGACGATCGACAATAGAGGATAGGCCATATGTGCATGTCATGACCATTAAAGTCGGTATCCGCATTTGATATGGTTTTATTTTATAGTTTCTCTTGTTAGAGAATCATTTTGTTCTTTGTCTTCTATTATAGTTTTCTTTTATCTTTCTCCTTTCATAAAAAATTTCCTAGTAGAGTCTGTTGGTCAGAACAAATTAGAAATGACTTCAAAATTTGCCATCAGCTTTCCAATTATGCAAGACAAAATCTGATTGGTACACCCAAGTGGTATAAGTTAGGAGGGAACAAACGCAAGGCCAGTGTCCAGAAGGATATTCCCCAGCAAGAGGAAATTGACAAAGGGGTGGATCAGCAAGATGATACCTCCATAAAAAGCGAAGGTTAATGACCTCAAGGTCAAGGCCAGTGAGACTCAAAGGTTGGTGAAATGCCCTTTCCCTAGATATGCCACAAAAGAAAGGGTGATATCCCCAGCAGAAAGGTATTTCTAGTGACAAGGATGAACGAAGAAAATGGTTCATATCATTAAAACATGGAAGATCCTCAAGCAGGGTCACTGTCATAGGAATTTGGGTGGTCAGGATACTAGTGGAAAACAATGGGGAAATGGCTTATGAATAAAAGTCGTCAAGCAGGGCGGGGAAGCAAGAAAGAAAAAAAAAACTATCACCAGCAGGAATATTCTCCCCAGCAAATAATAACATCCCCATCAAGTTTTGATAATGAAACGCAGAGCAGTGAAAGAGGAGGAGAACCATCCCCAGCAGAAGCATCACAACCAACCACCGCGTTTTTAAACTAATAAATTTTCTTTGATTTTAAACAGGAAAAGGAAATGGCATTGATGGCGGAAAGGCATGCCACAAGGAAGATTATCAAACTGGGGCAGAAAATTTTCCTTTCATTTGGAAAATTTTCTGGAAGACAGGTATCCATTTGGGGAAGAATAAAGATAACACTAGTTTTAAGGGAAGTGGCCCTTGAACCTGTATTATCCTCAGCAGTGTGGAAAGAAAGAAAATAACAAGTTTCAATGAAAGGAGTTGTATCCCTAGCGGACAGAACAAAAGGATGAAACTTGCGTTCAGAAAAGCAAAAGGCCAGTGTCATCCCCAGCAGCCTTCAGAAGAGTGAAACACCAGTTTTGAAGAAATGAAAATCCCCGAGCAGTGTTATCCTCAACAGCGTTATCCCTAGCTGATAACATTTTTATCCCCAACAGGTAAGTAAATAATCCCCCAATAGTGTTATCCTCAGCAGTTTCGAAGGAAGATAACACTAGTCTTAAGGGAAGCAGTTCTGCAAGAAGGTAATTCAGGAAGAAGGAAATGGTTTAGGAGGAAAAGGGAGATGTATTTCCCAGTTTAAATCATTGAGAGTTTAACCCATAAGAGACGCACTTCCTAAGTTTATTTTCAAGCATAGGAGACACACTTCCTAAATTAAGATTTCAGTCATAGGAGACGCACTTCCTAGTTTAAAGTTATTAAAGTTTCACCCATAGGAGACGCACTTCCTAAGTTTATTTTCAGTCATAAGAGACGCACTTCCTAAGTTTATTTTCATGCATAGGAGACGCACTTCCTAGTTTAAAATCCTTAAAGTTTTACCCATAGGAGATGCACTTCCTAAGTTTATTTTTACCTCTAGAAGACGCACTTCCGAAGTTTGTTTTCATACATAGGAGATGCACTTCCTAAGTTAATATTTCAATCATAGGAGGCGCACTTCCTAGTTTAAAGTCATTAAAGTTTCACCATAGGAGATGCACTTCCTAAGCTTATTTTTACCCATAGGAGACGCATTTCCTAAGTTTATTTTAACCCATAGGAGATGCACTTCCTAAGTTTATTTTTACCCATAGGAGACGCACTTCCTAAGTTTATTTTTTACCCAATAGGAGATGCAGTTCCTAAGTTTATTTTACCTCTAGGAGACGCACTTCCTAAGTTTATTTTCATGCATAGGAGACACACTTCCTAAATTAAGATTTCAATCATAGGAGACGCACTTCCTATTTTAAAGTCATTAAATTTTTACCCATAGGAGACGCACCTCCTAAGTTTATTTTTACCCCTAGGAGACGCACTTCCTAAGTTCATTTTCATGCATAATGAGACGCACTTCCTAAATTAAGATTTCACTCATAGGAGACGCACTTCCTAGTTTAAAGTCATTAAAGTTTTACCCATAGGAGGCGCACTTCCTAAGTTTATTTTTACATAATAGGAGATGCACCTCCTATTTTAAAGTCATTAAAGTTTCACCCATAGGAGATGCACTTCCTAAGTTTATTTTAAGGAGACGCACTTCCTAAGTTTCTTTTTACCCCTAGGAGACGCACTTCCTAAGTTTATTTTTACCCATAGGAGACGCATTTCCCAAGTTTATTTTTATGCACATGAGACACACTTTCTAAATTAAGATTTCATGCATAGGAGACGCACTTCCTAAATCAATAGTTTAGTTATAGGAGACGCACTTCCTAAATTTAAATTTACCCTTAGGAGATGCACTTCCTAGTTTAGTTCATTCCAGTTCAACCATAGGAGATACACTTCCTAATCAAGATCTTTCAAGTTATTCTTATAGGAGACGCACTTCCTAGTCTTAGTCACTAAAGTTTTCACCCCTAGGAGACGCACTTTCTAGTCTTGGTTATTTAAATTCATCTTTAGGAGACGCACTTTCTAAGCCTGGTTCATTCATGTTTTATTTTAGCAGACAGATTTGCTAGGCAAAGTTATTGGTTTTTTTCGTAGGGGACGCACATCATAGTCTAGTCTTTAGTTTACTCTCATCATTGCATCAGAAGAGTAAGTGATTTACAATTTTGCTAACGACTCACAAATCTTCCTAGTGCAAGCTGGGTAGGAAATTTCGTTTGTTTTATTTGTTTTGGTTGTAGGATCCCGCCCGGAAAGCGGAGGGGTACAACAAAAATCCCCAGCATTCAATCCAAGTTAGACGTAGTAGAAGCTCACCTCAAGAATGTGAGCCAACAGTCTGAGATGATCGAAAGAAGTTAGTCACAATAAAGAAGAAAAAAAAACAAATCCAAAGTGCAGTTGTGGAGGAAAGATGCGATCTGCTCAAGGCATGACTGAGGTCACAAGAGCTGCAAGCCTTGTCCAGATCCAGAAAGCCGAAGAAGAATGAACTAGCACCTACAACTAGCAAGTATCAAGGTTCAAATTTAGAGTCCGCATGAAGCACCAACCAATACTCAAGATCAAGCTTCAGAAGACTTATAGATAGGAATCTTGTAACTAGTAGGTGATAGGCTTAGTTAGTCTTTCTCATGTTTTGATTTTTGATGTAATAGCAGGACCACGGACCGGAACTTCGATGGAACAGAACCTCGACGGCTCTCCATCTCGGTATACTCCATATTCTTACTCACTTTTGAACTACACGTGGCCTGATTCCTTTATAGTCAAGGATATGTAGGCAGCTCAGATACCAGGGCTCAGTCACATTCTCTTCCTTCCCTCTTAGTTTAGTCTCTTCGAATAAGGGTCGGGTCAAAACACTTGTCTAGTCGTTCTTTGTCTGAAAACTCTTTGTGTTTTCAGTCAAAGAGGCAGTTGTAGACGCGTGATTTTTGACCCTCCCCGAGATTTTTTTATATTTTAGCGTAAAATATTTAGTTTAGACCTAATATAGCACTCTTTTACTTTATTTTTACCTTAAAATGAAAAATAGCAAAAAAAAAATATAATTTTGTAGTCATTTTTAAATTTTGAAAAATACAAAAATAGTATTTTATATTTTTATCTTTACATAAAAAAATGAAAATTACAAAAAAATAATTTTTATTAAAATTTTGTAGTCATTTTTTGAAAAAATACAAAAAAATAGTACTTTATATTTTTTATCTTTATACAAAAACGAAAATTAAAAAAAACTTATATATAGTTTCATTAATATTTTGTAGTTACTTTAATCTTGAAAATATAAAATAGTTTTGTTTTATATATTAGTCTTATTTTTATAGTTATTTTGCTTACGTAATCAAATAAAATCATGTTTTTATTTTTGGTTCCGGACAAAGTATTTGGGTTCAAACGACCCCTTTTTAAGTATAATTTTCGAACGTAGTCCATAACAATTTATACCTAATACCCTAAATTTAGACACATGGGGGGACACAAACTAATGGGAGACATATACACAAATCACGAAGGAAAAAACAGAAGGAAAAGAGAAAAACGAAAAAGGACAAAAAATTGAAAAGAAAAAGAAAAAAAAAGACAGAAGGCTCATGTTGAAAAAAAACTACATTATTGCATATACTACTTCTTCTTCTTCTTATTTAAAAAGCTCATCTCCTCCACAATCGGGGAGAAAAAAGCTTCAGTTGTTTGTTACAAAACCACCCTCGCCACTGTCGCAACCGACCAGCCTTCCCCGTCATTCAACCAGCGACCAACGAAACAGTCCACCCCGTCAACCGTAGCCACAGTCATTTTTCTGCACATCCCATCGACCCAACCAGTCGCTCACGTCCAGCAGAAACCATCAACGCCGCTGTCGCGTCGTCAACCCACGTCCTTCCGCTGCTGCCTCCTTCACATCCAAGCGACCACCACCAGCCATCTCCTCACCTTCCAAACGTCTAGCCTATACTCCATGAACGACCACCTTCTCACACCCCATCCAAACGTTCAAGGACGCCATCCCTACAGCAATTAAAATCGAGCCGCAAACCAGCACTGAAACTCGTCAAAACACCTCAAACAAAATCAGCTGAAACGTAGCAGACTTTAGCCCTAAAACGCACCAAAAACCAGTCAAAATGTGGCTAAAACCCTGTCCGAAATAGCTGTCAAATCACAGATAAAATCTGCTAAAATATCCCTCAAAACAACATCACAGATTCAAGTCGAGTCGACAAGCTGTTCCCGGTGAGTTTCGAGGTTCCGACGTCTCTTGTTAGTGGATCTCTTCAACATGCCTTTCATGGTACACTTTGAAAGTTAATAAAACAAGTTTTGATTGTTGGAGTTTTTTGGCCTAATTTTGTTCAATTTGGCTCATGAGTGAGGATATCGTGTTTGCTCCTACGAATCTCTCTTATATCTTGAAATTTGAAGCTCTTTCTCATTAAAAATATTGGAAGTTGCAACAGAAGGTTCTGTTCTAGTCCCTTTCTTTTTCCTTAACTTTTATTTGAATGATACTTTATTTTTTTTTATTATTATATGTGTGCCATATGAATGTTTTGTTGTTTTCATGATTTACTGGAATATTTTTGCTGGTCATTTTTTTTCATGGTTTATTAAAATTTTATGTTTAACTTCCATTTCATACATTATTTGGGGATATTAGAAATATGGAATAGTATTTTGTTAATTGGGGATTTAACTGTCTTCTAGTCACGACCCGGATTTTCCCCCAACATCTGGATCGTGATGGCGCCTACTCGTGGTAGCTAGGCAAGCCACTATATTCACACTATCCTGTTTTAGCAATATTTCACACTCAATTTATCAACAAAACCATAACCTTAATTAAATAAGTGCGGAAGACTTTATCAAAATAGAGATAAGCAGTTTCAAGATAAAACAATAGTGAAATCCTCTACCCAAGACGTGGAGTCACCAACTCACGAACTACTACTGAATACTACACATAAAGGTCTGAAAGAAATAACATAATTTGTTTGTCTCGGAACAAAGAGACTACAGTTAATAACATAAATAAGAAGAAGAGACGCCGGGCCTACAGACGCCTGCAAGCTACCTCGGTCTCGATATGCTCGACTCCCACGCAAGCTCTACTGCTGGTGCTCCTGATCAAAACCTGGACCTGTGCAAAAACGCACAGAAGTGCAGTATCAGCACAATCCGACCCCATGTGCTGGTAAATGCCTGGCC
>JASVEL010001797.1:0-126070 GCA_032618575.1 Nicotiana noctiflora
TATTGATATCAAACATAATTTAATTTCTCGCTTTTACAAAATCTTCACAAGTTACAACTACATTCCATTAGCATAAACAACATGCTTTCCAGCATCATGCAGCAACAATATAATCCACTAAAAACTTGTAAAACATTTCATACATATATGCAAACATCCAATCTTGATTCGTCTAATTATTTCAAGAGCTAACGCTATAATGACCAGAAAATGGAACTAGAATTGAATATAGAGATCAGCTGTTGGAGCAATGGCGGTCAATGCAGGAGCAGATCTTGCAAAAAATGTCAAGCTTTGAGGAATATAGGCTATTTTGGTCTTACCTTTTCTGAGAGATCACACACATGCATAGGCAGACCCAAAATTTGAAGGTTAGGGTACAGTTTTAAATTTAATTAAAATCTGCTTTGTATATTGGGTGCTCACTATTTATATATCACTATTTTTTAACGACATATACATATATACACAAAAATTTTGCCAAACTTTACGGGTGCTGGTGAGTCCGCATGGTGTGGCATACCTTCGCCTCTGCACACATGGGGTGCTATGCCAATTGTATCAAAAGGCAAATTGCTCAAGGATTGAGTTTGCAGGGTTAAGTTTTGATTTTCTTCCATTTTAGGAGATGAGGTTCTTGTTTGTTGGGTTATTTTCCTTGAAATGCGGACCAGTATTTCCTGTCGCGGAAGTCTCTGGTTGGTCCTCAAAACGTGTTTACATAGATGTTGTTTTTGTGAATATTTTTTAAGTGGACTAAGAATATTTTTACATAATAAGATAACCGTTATGAAATAATAAAAAAAAAAAATAATATTGCAGAGAAAAATAGGGAGAGATAATTCTTATTAAATTTTGGGATAATTTACAATGGGGTAAGACCCGTCTATTTATAGGAGAAATATGACTTAGGCACAAAGTAAAACTCTCTACAAGATAGACATTCACTCTAAATAGAATTCTATTCTTAACACTCCCCCTTGAATGTCTATTCAATGATAATGTGCCTCGTTAAAACCTTAACTAAAATAGAACCCAGTGGAAAAAATTTTTCTAGAGAATGAAAAAGAGTACACATATCTATACGCCTTTTGGTTGCCTCGTTAAAAATCTTGCAAGGAAAACCCAGTGGGACACAACCTTGTAAGGAAAAAAGAGTGCAACGCGCATTAACTCCCCGTGATGAGAGCATCAATTCACATCCTTAAGCCTTCGCATCCCAATCTTGTACACTAGCTTCTTGAAGGTTGACGTCGACAAGGATTTTATATCAGTTTCAATATATTTTCATAATGACATAACATAGAGATCTCTTTATTCATATATATATATTCAGGTACCTGAATCTCTCATGAGATATTATGGAGTGTTATGTCATGTGATCTTCTAGATCACTTGCCTCCTTTATTATGATCATTTTGATCATTTGCTCACCTTCTTTATCAAGAAGTTTATTCGAAACCGATTGTCTATACGTTTTAAGCTAACAATAGACTTTGTCCTTCTAGGACTTATTATAATATGAGCATTTGCAGTGAGAACATAGTTATTTTCTTTGGGTCAGCAAATGCGTCTGGCATGCTTTGCTATAAATTGGACATAAATTATACTTTTATGAACTTCAAATTCATATTATTTTATTCGAGGATCTAGATGTAGAAACGATAATTCATTCCTCATAACTTTTCTCAACTGTTTATCATGTCTCTCCCTCATGTTAGAAAAACTAACTTGTTTCCTCAACTTTGATAACCCATCTTTGTGCATTATGATGTTAATCAAAATATACACTGCACATCAATAATAATAACATGGAATTATTTGGTTCCTGGCCCTAAACCACTTATGAGAGGAGAATGTAATATACTTTCGTATATAACCTATATCAAACTGATATGGATAACTTTGTTCTCATAAGCAATAATTTAGCTATTAAGTAGAGGCACTCAATAAATCATTTTGCTAAACTAGCTGTGATGTAGACCAACTTATCAATAAACTTCTTGAATAGAAAATCTAAAAATTATGCTCTAAATCAAATTATTGAGCAAGTTACCTAACACACACCGGCCAGGTTGCGGGTTAATAATAATTGCACATATAACCATCTCATAGATGCATCTTATGTGGTATACATGGCGGGTGAATGAGCCCATATTCACCTTTGATATTTCCAGTATTCATGGGATTCAATCCCAATTTTAATTGGTCTACAATTAATGAGAACAAGCAATGTAAGAGAATTCGTAAAGAGCTTTCCAGTTCTTTAATATTTACCCATGTGACTTGTCTCTTATTTTTGCACATCATACTTAAATTGATATGGCTAAACCAATTATGCCAACTAAATAAATTATCAATATTGATAATTTCAGATTTACACCATGATGTGTGCAATTATGAATAAACTCCAGGTTTATTATGATATGAGTTTTATATCAATAAAATATTCACTTTATTGTGGTATTCTTTTGTTTATGTAGTACAAATTGGAGATAAAGCGGGTAGCTTTTTACATACATATTATCCCGCTAGAAGTTGTAATAATAGAAGATATTAAATCTTTCCTTTATTTATAGTCTCAATATAATCAACCGCTTTCGGGAGTACTTTGGAAACTGAATATGTTTCTTTGAGACTTACTACAACACAATACCTTGTTGGTAATCAATTGTGTTTCTCCAAAATAATGGTAATTGGCTCTTCCAGAGCTCTCAATTAATTGGTAGTACCACATAATCATCAACACCTATATGGTGAATATCTCTTTTAAAGAGAAACTTATACCATTATGGTCATGGCCAAAATTATATGAAAGATATGTTTCTAGCATTATTGTTGTCCTTTAATAATCACATTATCAAAATATTTTGGCGTACAATAGGTACATGACCAATGACCATTCATGTCATAATAATGATATTATTTTCTTATATCATCTCAAACCTCCTTCTAGAGGTGAGTGTGATATATTCAATACCAATAGCATGTTCATATTCTTCCAAGAATGAATTTGTCTTCATAAATCATATGTTATCACATTCCCATCATGAATGAACCATAATCATCTATATGTGCTATATAAAATCTCACATCAAATCGATGACAAACATTACTTTCACAGAGTGAAGGATTATTTTAAAAATTCTTATTATTCACATTATCACAATGATGACGATTATAATTTCGTCTATTGCCACGTCCACATCCATTGATACCTTCACAGTAATAAATTTCTCTTCTTTCAGAATTATCACATACTGATATCACATTCTCTAAAGGGAATGGGAATGGGGCAAATTCAATGGGACATGTTTTCAATTCTTTGCCCACAATCATACATGAATTTAATTATGGCAAGGCATAGAAACTTTGCCACTTTGGGTGGTTATAATTTCTTTCAAACTCCATTAGAGTTGCAATCAAAATTTATCGTCTTTGCTTGTATTTAAAATCAAATAATAGAATGTCATGAATTTAAAAGAGAAAAGTAAAATCCTTACCTTAAATCTAAAATTTAATCATGAAGGAAGTTCATGGAGCAATTGACAATCATTATGAGCAATCCCAAAGCTTCTACTCAATTGGTTAGAGTCTCGTACTGATAAAGTATTATGAAATATTAAAAGAAGAAGAACAATATTGCAGAGAAAAGTAGGGAGAGAGAATTCTTATTAAATTTTGGGATAATTTACAATGGGGTAAGACTCGTCTATTTATAGGAGAAATATGACTTAGTCACAAAGTAAAACTCTCCACAAGATAGACATTCACTCTAAATAGAATTCTATTCTTAACAATAACTTAATTTTCTTAATTATAAGTACTCTGGTAATGATAAACATAAATTTATATCTGAAATATTTGGAAAGTAGCGACTAAGATTGGTTAAATTATACTGAGATAATAAAGGTCCGCTAACAGAGAGTTCTATTTAGGCGTTTTGTTTTTGGGTTCCAAGTATTTTGACTCCCGGCCCATTGTTCTTTTGGTTCGTGATGCACTGTTTACTGGTCTAACAAATAGTTGAGTCCATTTGTTTTCTCATCAAATTCTGCTAGTCATAAACATGACAGACTTGACGTTTAACAAATTTTATTTATCGGGAATCATTTCTTCATGTTAGCTAAGCATTAGAAATACTTATTCAACTCGTTCATGAGAAATACTACCTTAGTAATTAATTTTTCAATCTAATGCATGGAATCGTTAAAGCTTTGTTATTTCCTAATCTTGTTTTAAATATAGAGAAATTTTCCTATGTATACCATATATGAAATATTATTACCAAAATTGTGCAAAATTTGGAAATTACCCGCCCTGTGTATTGTTTAACTATAAAATCTATACCAATTCAAAAATAGACAGATTCTGCCTATTCTAACGCGTGAAAAATAGGGCATAAGATCTGCGATTGATTCTTTAACATTAAATACACAATTTCAAAACGGAAAAGATACATTGAAGCTGCGAAATTCTCTCTCTAACTACAAATAAAAAAGACGCATATCAATTCAATTGATTCTCTCTTAGTATTCTTCAAATTGTAGAAACTATATCTAAACTACAGAAAACGATGTCAAAAATCCCAATTATGCTTAAAGTGAATGGAAATTGGGATAATTGTGGAAGATACAGAAATTTTGAAGTTGATGCGATTGTTGTTGATGAGAATTCAAGCTACGGAAATTTGATTTCTACAATTGCGGAACAACTTTCGATTGATACATCACACAAAATTGTTGTAATCAAATATACTGTGAACGAAAATTATCCTCCAATGGAGATCCGGAATGATATGGGTGTTCATGTGTATATGGAGACAAAAAAAGAGAATAAAAACTTAGATTCGTATCCTTTATGCATAGGTGTAAGCGATTTCAATATGGAATTGGCAATCACGAACGAGAGCATAAGTGCATGTTTGTCTAATTCGACATTGCAGCAATCTACTATTTTTGTGTGTTTACTACAATTAACTACATTTATCTACAATTCAACTACAAAAAATGTTGTTCTGAATTTTATGAAACATTATTTTTTTCAATTTATCTACATATTGTCTACATTCATCTCTATGTTGCTACAGCTTCGTCTGGATCGTTAAAGTTACTTGAAATTCCATCATCTCCAGCTATAGAGGAATATCAAAGTGATAAAATAACCGAATATAAGCAAACATATATTGAAGTTGGACAAGTGTATCAAGACAAGCAAACTGTAGCTACTGCAATGAAGAATTTTTCAGTGATGCAAAAAATTCAGTTCAGAGTAAAAAGGTCTAGCCACAGAAGGTATGGAGTTAGTTGTGGACAATATATCACTAAAAGTAGTGTTTTAGTGAATATATGTTTGTTTATATAAATTGAATTCAACTTGGTCATATATTGTAGTCAAATTGTAGTTTATATTAAACACTATTAAACACTATTTTTTTTGTAGCTACTGGCTTGTATGCGTTTCTGAAAACTGTAAATGGCACTTCAAGGCAACGTCAATTAATGATTCGGCAATGTTCAAGATAAGGAGTTTCAATCGACAACACACTTGTTGTTTAATGGACGAAACATTCATACAACGCAAACGTACTGCGGCTGTAGTTGGTAGCATGGTCGTTCCAAAGTATTGTGATCCCAAGACTGATTACACACCAAAGGACATTCAAACTGACATGTTATCCGAACATGGACTAAATCTAAGCTACATGCAAGCATGAAGAGCAAAGGAAAAGGCTTTACATTTTTTAAGAGGGAATTCTGCTGACTCCTACAATAAATTACCTAAATATTTTTACATTCTCGAGGAAACTTATCCTGGTTCTGTTGTTAAATTGAAGAAAGCAGCAGATAATTATTTCTTATATGCATTTATTGCTTTTTGTACATCAATAAGTGGTTGGCAACATTGTAAGCCAGTTGTAGTTGTTGATGGGACATTCTTAAAGTCAGCATACAGAGGAATTATGCTGACAGCAAGCACCATGGATGCAGCAGGTTACATGTGTAAAAAATTTGTAGTTTTTTTGTATTTAGTATTCAAAGTGTAGTTAATTGTAGGTATTTTGTAATTATTTTGTAGTTTGTATAAAATATTATAGATAAATTTAATATATTTTTTTAATATACATATTCAAATCTACAAACTAATATTTTTTGAACCAAAAATGTAGGTACTATATTGCCCTTGGCCTATGCTGTGGTTGATTCTGAAAACGACGCGTCTTGGAAGTGATTCTTTGAGCAATTCAAGGAGGCATATGGTGAAAGACCTTCAATGTGTGTTGTTTCAGATAGGAATGAGAGTATAATGAAGGCAACATCAATTGTATATCCGGGCATGCCACACTACTCTTGCATGTGGCATATTTGGACAAATATAAGATCCAAATTCAAGAAGGGACATCTACAATTACAAGAATTTTACTTTGCTACAGCACGAGCATACACACTAGATGAATTTAATGAATTGATGTTGAAAATTGAAGAGGTAGACCCGCGTGTGAAATCTTACCTATATGATATTGGATATTATAGATGGTCAAGAGTACATGCAACAGTGAATAGAACTTTTACTATGACATCAAACATTGCGGAGTCGTTGAATGCTGTAACAAAAGAGGCAAGAGAGCTGCCAATATTTGATCTATTAGAGTATATGAGGACGCTTCTTGAACCTTGGACGAAAGAGAAGTTATTGAAGGCAAAGGGTACTTTCACATACCTTGGGTACAAATTCAACAAAGAATTGGAGGATAACAGTACATAATCTGATAAACTAAGGGTAAGAGCTGTTTGTTTTGTTGGACAATTTTTTTTTTAAAAATACTGTTTAAACAATTATAGATTAATTGTAGTTATATTGTGGGTAAATGTAGATTATATATATAGGTATAAGTGTATTTGTAACTGTTTTGTAGGTAAGCTTTATATAATCTTTATTAATAATTGGTATAATATTTTTGCTATTTTAATTGAAATTTAGGTGAGGGCTTCAACAGATCATTTACATACTGTGATAGATGGTGTGAAGCGGTACATTGTGTGTTTACAAAACAAGAAATGTAGTTGTGGACAATTTCAACTCGATGAACTTCCATGTGCACATGCTTTGGCAGCATTAAGGCATAGGAAGGAAACATACGAAAACTATTGCTCTCGTTATTACACAAGGAAAAGCCTTTTGCTTACATATGAAATGCCAGTAAATCATCTTCCCGATGAAAGCAAATGGAATATGCCACAATATATTTTAGATGAGGTAGTAAAGCCACCGGCGAGGGATAAAAGGCAGCCAGGCAGACCTCAGAAGGAAAGATATAAAACATTTGATGAAATAAAGACAAAGAAATACAAGGTGTCATGTGGAAACTGTGGATGTGAAGGGCATAACAAAAGAACTTGCAAGAATGCGCCAAAAAAAAAAATGATCGTTATGTACTGGAATAGTTTTTCGAAATAAATAGTAGTGAGTTCAGTATTTCAGAAATTTGTTGTGTAACAGTTTAACTTTTTAAGATGATTAGCCTTTTATGGACTATGTTAGCCTGTAATTACATTTTAACTACAAAAAACTATATATAACTACATTTTAAGATGGATTCTGTTAGTCTTTTATGGACTATGTTAGCCTGTAACTACATTTTAACTACAAATAACTATATATAACTACATTTTAAGATGGTTTGTGTTAGTCTTTTATGGACTCTGTTAACCTATAACTACATTTTAAATACAAATATCTATATATAACTACATTTTAAATATAATTTTTGTGTTAGTCTTTTATGGACTCTGTTAGCCCGTAACTACATTTTAACTACAAATAACTATATATAACTACATTTTAACTACAATTTTTCTTTACATATATAACTTAAAGTAAAATGTTTGGTCACCTATAAAAGTTATATATATTTTTTATACATTTAATAACAATTAAACTACAAATATCTTCTACTAAATAGTATAAAGTATTGTAGTTTAACTGGAAGTATAAATTACAATTAACTATAAGGTATTTCATAAAAAATGTATGAAGATAAATTGTAGGCAAGTATTATAAAATGAAATCAAAATAGTCAACTTTAAACATATAAAGTATTGTAAACAACTAAAATATAATATGTATTACAGATTAGTCAATATAAACTACTGTAAACAACCAAAATGACATATTTCCTACAGTTTAGTCAACTTCAACTACAAAATTATAGACAACTAAAATTAAACAGTCAAAATTACACTTCAACTAACAACAAAATACTCTATCTCTTTCTTCTAATTACTCTAGTCCTCTTATTCTTTGCAGGAGCACCCTTCCTCCTTGCTAGCCTTCCTGTGACCTCGCTTTCACTAATCGACCCATCTTCTTGCTTTTTAGTTGTATAGTCCCAAAGTAGAGCTCCATAGCGTCTACAGTGTTGGTCGATATCAGAAAAGTCTTCTTTTGGGGTTGCCAAATATCCGAGGCTAACATACTCCGCAAATGCAGCCACAAACACACCACAATCACTGCATAAAATAAATAAAATATAATAATTTAACCTATTTCTTATAAAAAATTATTTAAACATATAGAAATAAAGGATAGTTGTTTTACAATGATCCTTCTTTTTGTTGTGGAATTTCCGTAACCATCCACTGTATGGTAAGAGGGTCTGTGACTGATTTCTCAATGTATGCCTTTGTTGTCTTGAAGTCGATGTCTTTGCGTTTCCCGTAGAAACCAGTGCAAGACAAATACAAAGGGATAATGGTTGAGAACTTATCAACAGTTGATTCAACAGACTTATGATGGTGTGAAGACACCATTGAATCATTAACATACAGTTGCCTGTCCGCTATGTCGAAAACAACCAACAACCAGTGAAAATTCTCCACTATATTGACAGGCATGATGACATAATCAACTACATCCCAAGCAACATTGGCAAGAATCCTATAACCAAGAATATATTCTGCAACATCGTCATATGGTTTGACAACCGAATACTTAAGTTCAGGTAGAGAATTAATGAACTTATCATAAGTTTGTTCAATCTTAGTCTTGAACAAACAATCAGTTGTTGTGAATCTTGAGTTGTTGTTGGAGCCATATTTGCCTCTTTTTCTTAAATAATACATAATAACATCAAGGTGCTACAAAATTTGAAAAAAAAAAACAGAATACGCTACAAAAAATCTACAATTATACAAAAAACATCCACATCTTAAATTATAACTGCTGGAAACAATTAGTTATTATTTGAACTACATTTTCCTACAATATAACTATAAAAATATGGTTACCTATATATATACACACTACATTATAACTACAATTACACTACAAAAATATGATTATCTATATATATATATATATATATACTACATTATAACTACAATTACACTACAAATATATGGTTATCTATAAATATAGTCTACATACTGACCGTGTTATAGAGAATGGATGAGCAAGTGCATAAAACCACTTCTTCTTATCCACCTTTTCACAACCAAGGTCTAACCAATATTTGATTTGGTTATCCTTTTTGGAAAAGTATTCCTTCCTCCTGAAATAACATATGAATATACAACTAAAAGAAAAAATATCAGATTAAATTAAATATTTAAAGTTTAGAAATTTAAATATGAAAGTATACAAAGATACTCAATCTCACCTATTATATGCTTTATCAGTACGAAGGTATAACCAGGTGGTGAACCTCTCTATCAAATCAACATCTACATCTTCACCTATAACAGTCGTGAAGGGATGCCTGAGGTAGAACTATTTACATATAGAGAGGTGTGAATGGGGATCGTGCATGTTTCCCAGGAAGCCTAGTTCTTATATAATGAATGGGGTAGTTTCTTGTTTTATTGGCTCACAATACATAACCAACTGTGTTAGATTTTCAGGGATATCAAAGTCATCCAATGTGACTCCCTTCTTGTCAATGCATGAAACTGCAGGAACAAATTCATTCACATGCTCTCCATCTTCACTTTCAAGAGTATTTTCTGTGAGAGCATCTACAGTCACACCGTGAATTGGGGACCGCACAATGTTATCTACAATCTTTGCTGCATAAAAATTTAACATACTAAACATCAATGAAACATTGTATAACCAACCTTATTTATTAAAAAGTATATGTAAATACTATACCTGCTTTTTCTGCATCAAGTCCTTCATTAAAATCTGAATATCTCTCAATAAATGCTGGAACACCTGTAGAAGATAATTCAGCATTTGTAGATAAATGTAGACATATGTATTATTAAATAATTATTGGAAATAAATGTAAATTTAATGCACTTATGAAATTATACCTGGCTGTTGTACCTTAGGCATATCTTCAAATACTTGTTATTCTTCAGCACATTTTTGAAGATGTTCTGCTGAAACATCAGTTTGTTTTTGTAGTTATTTGAAATAGTTATATTGAACATATATGTAGGAATTTTTAGTTAAGTAAAATTATGATACAATAATGAAAGTCTGATTTTGGTACCTGCTTTAACTTGTCCAGTTGCTTCTTGAACTTCAGGAGATATGTCAACATGTTATCCAACATTGGAAGTGCTTGCATGCACTTCAACACCACCCGATTTGAATTTCATAATACTCTTCACGGACTGATCTATAAACTCTCGAAAGCTTGAGAGTTCAGCAAATACAACCTTCTTAAAGTCATATATTTTTCCATCAACCTAATGATTAAAATAAAGTTAGTTGAAAATTTTATTCAAACTACCACATTTATACTACAGCTTAACTTAAATGTGTGCAATACTAAAAGGGCTCAATTTATAATTATATAACAGTCAATGTAGATTAATTGTATCAAAATTGTAGGTAGAGTTAATTATCTTACCTTTTCAATGTCCTTTTCAAGTTTCCTCAGTTTGCTGGCCATAGACTCATTGTAATCTTTAACCTCTTTATTTCTGGGTTCAAATTTTGCAGAACCAACAATTGGAACCTCTGATGATTCAGCACCATGCTCATCTTCATCCTGAATCTTAGGTGGAAAGGTAAGCACTGCAATCTCTTGGCCAGTTTCATCTATGCTTGAGAACTGAATGTTGGAAAAATACAGTTAGTTACAGAAACAAAATTAATTTGTAGTTATAATGAATTTATAATAAAGTTAAATGTAGTAAAAAGCAAAAATTGAAAATATTACCTTAACCCATTCATATTTTATCATCTTGTCCTCAAATGCTGTTAACCAAATCTGGCCTTTATTGGCAGACCATCTTAATATTCGAGGTATTGAGTCAGAACAATTCACGACAATCTTGGAGCTTACAGATGAGCAACACTCATAAAGCCAAACTTGTAAGGCTAATGAGCATCCACGAATGAGGTAAGAATGGACACGGGGATTTAGACGATGTCGCACAGATTCAATCACCTGATTGAATGATTTAATACCCCATGGGTATGACTCAAAATTACCCAACTCTACCAAATAGAATCGAAACTGGTCTATAAAAGACACATGCTCTTTTTCATAAGGACAAATGTAAAATTATAACAAATAAAAGATGCACAACTTCAATGCATCCTCATCATTTTCCCAAGCTTTATTTGTTACAATATTTTTCAAGTGCCACTTCTTAACCCTTTGTTTGTTTGGAAAATATGTGCTCATTAAATGGCTAACATAAGTGGAAGTGTAGCCATAATCAGAAAATGAACTCACACAACTTAAACCAGTAATCAAACTAAATTCTCTCAATCCAAAATTTAATTTTTTACCGTTCAAGAGGACAGAAAAAAGGGTTGATTAGACTTAGCCAATTCATACTTCATCAGAAGATGAATTGCTTGGTTTTGCATGCAAATCAAAGGAAGAGAAAAAGGGTAACCAAAGCAAGTGTTTTTAAACAGATTTAAAGCATTAGGAGATAGTAAAGATTTTATTTGGCTTATAATACTAGGATCACACAAAGTGTGAAATCTAAGCACACCACAATCAACATTATGTGGTGCAAAGTAATTGCCATTCTGCACAGAAAAATAAATTATTTAACATTAGTATATTGCATTAAAAAGAAGAAGTAATTTATATATAACTACATAATAGATACAAAATGTAACTTTACAAACAACCCACACCTATAACTATATATAACTACATTTTAAGATGGACCGTGTTAGTCTTTTATGGACTATGTTAGCCTGTAACTACATTTTAACTACAAATAACTATATATAACTACATTTTAAGATGGATTGTGTTACTCTTTTATGGACTCTGTTAGCATGTAACTAAATTTTAACTAAAAATAACTATATATAACTACATTTTAAATACCATTTTTGTGTTAGCCTGTAACTACATTTTAACTACAAAAAACTATATATAACTACATTTTAAGATGGATTGTGTTAGTATTTTATGGACTCTGTTAGCATATAACTACATTTTAACTACAAATAACTATAAATAACTACATTTTAAATACAAAATTATGACACTAATCCACAAATTTATTTAAACTCTATAATTAACACAAAATACTTGAATCATTAATTTTTTCAACAAAAATTAAATTAAAATAACTGTAAATGAAAAATAATAATGTTAACCTTCAGAATATGGGTATTTTTCTCAGCCAACTTTTGTACTTTTTTTGAGGCTTTCTTCTTTTTTGCTTTAGATGAACCAGGAGAGCCCTTCGAGGTTTTCAACAATGGCATTTTAGGGGAATCTTCAATGAAATCATCATCTTCACACTTGTATTTCCCCTTACGTTTGAGTTGCTTCGCGACTTGTTTAGAAACACCAACAACATCAAAATGGTGCACTAGCTTGGTTCTTATCTCCGCACGCATTTGTCTAGGAGATGAAATTTTACTACTATCTACACCTGCATGTGTAGATTTTACAGATTTTAGTGCTGATTTAGGTGTTAAAACATCCAAATCAAAAGACGGTACATCAGGTATTTTTGATTTTGGAGACAACTTTTTGGGGGTGTTTATGTTCTTCATGATTTGTGAAGAAGTTACTTTGCAACCGAAATATTCAGAAATTAATAGAAGAAGAAGTTGTAATCGTGGGTGGTTTTGTTCAGAATAGCTAGAAATTGTGTGTGAGATACTGTAAACGTGATGGGGGGAGGGGTTGTGGGGGGAAAAGAGTAAAACGTGGGGGGTGTGGGTGTCACGACCCCAAACCCGATCGTGATGGCGCCCATCACACTGCTAGGCCAGCCCGACCAATTAACAATATTCACGGAGCTGTGAGATCACTTTATCCAATTTAAGCATAATAGAAATAAGTCAAAGTGATAGAATACCAACACAGGGATCGAGTCCCAAACTGTAATACTCCCCATAGACCGAGGGGTCAAGAGTCAAGAGCTTCTAAAGATAACATAAGCGCAATAGTGTTTACAACATACTCAATGCGGAAAGAAATAGTAATAAGGAATCAAAAGACAGCAGGAAGGGATGTCAGGTCCTGCGGACTCTACAGCTACCTCGACTATCCTGCAGAAATCGCCTCTGAACAGCTAGAGGATCAGGACTGCTGAGAGGTACCTGGATCTGCACACATGGTGCATGGAGTAAAAGTGAGTACTTCCAGACTCAGTGGTAATGAACAGGGGTAAGATAATGTAGATAAGAAATCACAATATAGCACTATGTAAAGCCGTAATCAAATACCCTGTAACAGTCTTAATATCAATGGTAACTGTACCATCAACTATCAACAAAACAGTATAAAAGCGATCAGATGTAGCTAAATGCAATGCAATGCATGAAATGACTGCTACGACGCATAGCCCGATCCAATTTGGGTACCCGTGCTCACTGTGAGGGTTCAGACTCCGGAGGGGCTCCTACAACCCAAGCACAATATCATGAATATACGCTGCGGCATGCAGCCCGATCCACTACCAGTCAGCTAATATGCAAATGTAGCCTCGCAGGCTCAAAAGTTGTTTTGAAAACTCTTTTATCATTTTTCGATTGAAAACAGTATGTCAAAGTTCCAGAGATTGGAAATATCATGATAACAATAATAGCTACGGACTGGTAGTAAAACTAACATGTCAATATCACAGAACAATGATAACGATCCTCGCAGGATCCCAATAACTGGCTCAGAGCCTATAAATGTACACAACCATTCGAGAAGGAGGTCCACCGGCTCAAGAGTAGCCAATATCACAATATCATACGCAACCATCTGAGGAGGAGGTTCAACGGCTCAAGAATAGCCAATATCATCACATAATCTCAACAGGTCAGACTAAGCCATAGTCCCCAAATAACAATCAACCCCGGACTCACAAGAGAGTACGTGTCTCACCGTTATACAGCGTCACAAAGTGGTATACCGGGGTTTTGAACCCGCTGGTCATCACCCACATCCATTACTCACCTCAATATGGCTCAGCGACTAATCTGCGATGCCCTTGCCACGAGAATCAAGCTCCGCACGCGTAAAATCTGATCAAATATAGTAGAAACACATCAAATTAGGCCAATGGGATGATACCCAATCAAAACAACTCAATTTACACCAAAAACTACAAAGTTGGTAAAACTCGACTTTTGGTACGCTTCTCAAAAAATTACGAAAGCCACATATTCGGAACCCTCGTCTCAACATGAGTCTATGCATATAAAATTTACCAAATTCGAACTCCATTTGCCCATTCAAATCCTTGATTTTTCTATAATCCAAGTCTAGGTGAAAAACCTCCATTATACACCCCTAATTCCTCCATTTTCATGAGTAAATTGTATAATTACTAATACAAGACCATAATTTGATTCCATAGTTCATTACCTGAAGAATCTCCTTGAATTTCCCTTTAAAATCGCCCAAATCGCCTCTTTAGTCCGAGCCCTAAATGTTTTAGAATGTTCTGAAATTTCTAACTTCTGATATTATTAATCCTTCTGTGATTTCCGCTTCTGCGGACAAAATTCTGCTCATGCGAGCCCATTTCCACGACCAACTGGTCTTTTCTGCGATTCCAGGCCTAGCCAGCCAATCTCGCTTCTGTGAGGAAAGGTCCGCTTTCGCGCGTCCGCTTCCGCGATTGAATAACCGCTCCTCCAAAATCTCCCGCTTCTGCGCACCATAGTCTGCTTCTACGGACTCGCCTAGGCGATCGATCCTCCGCTCCTACGGATCTCCCTAATCCGCCTCTAGATCGCTTCTACGACACACCGTTCGCACCAGCGACACCGCCTCAGCGGAACAAGACCCGCTTCTGCGAACCCAAGCGCTTCTGCGCTCCTCAGTCCACTCCTGCGGACTCACCTCTGCGCCCTTATTTCCGCAGGGGTGAAAAAAACAGATCCAGAACTGTTCAACCTGCAATTTCCATGATTTTTCTTCCGTTTAACCACCCGTAAACACCCCGAGGCCCCCATGACCTCATCCAATCACACCAACACATCCTAATACCTTATTTGAACTTGATCTAACCCTCAAAACATGTCTAACAACACCAAAACTCACAATTCATATCGAATTTAAGCCTAAATTCCTTAAAACTTTCCGAATTACACATTCAATCAAAAACCCGACCAAACGACGTCCGAATGACCTGAAAATTTACTGACATATCCAAAATGACATGACGAAGCTACAGAAATTGTCGGAATTCCATTCCGACCCTCGGATCAAAATCTCACCTACCGATCGAATTTTGCCAAAATTCAACCTTAGCCAATTCAAGCTTATTTCTACAACGGGCCCCCTTTAAAAAGGCTATATGCCTCATTTTCAATCCAAATCACTCCTAACTCACCCGATAAACTCTAACACTGATATAAAAGCATAAAACATGTAATTACAACATAACGGGATGGTAATTCCCGTGACGACGGGCCGGATCGTCACATTCTCCCCAACTTAAACAAATGCTCGTCCTCGAGCGGGTCAAGAAACATACCTGAAGTCTCGAATAGCTGAGGGTATCTGCTCCGCATCTCTCGCTCGATCTCCCAAGTGGCCTCCTCCACGGGTCGACATCTCCACTGAACCTTAACTGATGCAATATCCTTGGACCTCTATCTTCTAACTTGACGACCCAATATAGCTATAGTCTCCACATCATAGGTCAAGTCATCATCAAGCTGAATAGTGCTAAAGTCCAACACATGCGATGGGTCGCCAACGTACTTCTGGAGCATAGACACGTAAAACACTAGATGAACTCCTGATAGACTGGGTGGCAAAGCAAGCATATAGGCCACCTCTCCAATCCTCCTGAGGATCTCAAAAGGGCCAATGAATCTCGGACTGAGCTTTCCTTTCTTTCCAAATCTCATGACGCCTTTCATCGGCGAAACCTTCAGTAAGACTTTCTCACCCACGGAATAAGACACATCCCGAACCTTCCGGTCCGCATAACTCTTCTGGCGCGACTGAGCTGTGCGAAGTGTCTCCCTGAATAACCTTCACCCTATCCAAAACATCCTGGACTAACTCTATCCCCAATAGCCTTGCCTCACCGGGCTCAAACCAACCAACTAGAGATCTACACCGTCTCCCATATAATGCCTCATACGGTGCCATCTGAATACTGGATTGGTAACTGTTGTTATAGGCAAACTCTGCGAGAGGTAAGTAATCAGCCCACCACCAAATTCAATAACACAAGCTCTCAACATATCCTCCAAGATCTGGATAGTACGCTCGGACTGTCCGTCCGTCTGAGGATGGAATGCAGTACTCAACTCAACCTGGGAGCCCAACTTTCACTGAAATGTCCTCCAGAACTGTGAAGTAAACTAAGTACATGATAGAAACTGGGACTCCATGCAACCTAACAATCTCCCAAATGAATATCTCAGCCAACCGCTCCGAGGAGTACGTAGTGCACACAGGAATGAAGTGGGCTGACTTGGTCAGTCTATCCACAATCACCCAAACAGAATCCAACTTCCTCGCTGTCCGAGGGAGTCCAGTAACAAAGTCCATAGTGATCCTTTCCCACTTCCACTCAGGAATATCAATCCCATGAAATACGCCACCGGGCCTCTGATGCTCGTACTTAACCTGCTGATAGTTGAGGCACTGTGCTACATGTCTAACAATGTCCATCTTCATCTTCCTCCACCAATAGTGCTGTTTCAAATCTTGATACATCTTCGCGGCTCCTAGATGGATATAATACCGCGAGCTACGGGCCTCCTCCAGAATCAACTCACGAAGGCCATCAACGTTGGGCACACATATCCGGCCCTGCATCCTCAATACGCCGTCACTATCAATGGTGACATCCCTAGCATCATCATGCTGAACTCTGTCCCTAAGGATAGCCAAGTGTGGATCATCATACTGGCATTCACGAATACGGTCATATAGAGAAGACCGAGATACAACACAAGCCAACACCCTGCTGAGCTCTGAAATGTCTAACCTCACTAGCCGATTGGCTAGCACATGAACATCATAACCAAATGATCTCTCCTCAGCTGGAATATATGCCAAGCTCCCCATACTGACCGCCTTCCGGCTCAAAGCATCGGCCACCACATTGGCCTTTCCCGGATGATATAGAATAGTAATGTCATAATCCTTAAGCAACTCAAGCCATCTCCGCTGTCTCAAATTAAGATCCTTCTGCTTGAACAAGTGCTGGAGACTACGATGGTCGGTATACACCTCACAAGACACGCCGTACAAATAATGCCTCCAAATCTTCAAGGCATGAACTATGGCAGCTAGCTCCAAATCATGAACAAGATAGTTCTTCTCATGTGGCTTCAACTTCTGAGAAGCATAAGCTATCACCTTAACTTCCTGCATTAATACACAACCTATCCCCACTCTCGAGGCATCACAATAAACAGTATATGAACCTGAAGCTAATGGCAACACTAATACTGAGCTTTGGTCAAAGCTGTCTTGAGCTTCTGAAAGCTCTCCTCGCACTCATCCGACCACATGAATGGTGCACCCTTCTGAGTCAACTTAGTCAAAAAAGAAGCAATGGATGAAAATCCCTAAACAAACCGGCGATAATATCCTGCCAAGCCAAGAAAACTCCTGATCTCTGTAGCTAAGGACGGTATAGGCCAACTCTGCACTGCCTCTATCTTCTTCGGGTCAACCAGAATACTATCACGAGACACCACATGACACAGAAATGCTACCAACTCGAGCCAAAACTCGCACTTGGAGAATTTAGCATACAACTTCTCCTCCCTCAATCTCTCCAACACAATGCTCAAATGCTGAGCGTGCTCCTCCTGGCTACGGGAGTAGAATAGAATGTCATCAATGAACACGATCATGAATGAATCGAAATATGGCTTGAACACACTGTTTATCAGATGCATGAATGCTGCTGGGGCATTGGTCAACCCAAAAGACATCACAAGGAACTCATAGTGGCCATATCTAGTCCGGAATGCAGTCTTCATAATATTAGAGTCCCTAATCTTTAGCTGATGATAGCCTGAACGAAGATCAATCTTAGAAAACACTCTCGCAGCCTGTAACCGATCAAACAAATCATCAATGCGCGGTAAAGGGTACTTGTTCTTCACTGTTACCTTGTTCAACTGTCTATAATCAATACACATCTGCATGGAACCATCTTTCTTCTTAACAAATAACACCGGTGCACCCCACGGGGACACACTAGGGCGAATGAAACCCTTATCCAAAAGCTCCTAAAGCTCTTCTTTCAATTCCTTCAACTCAGTTGGTGCCATCCGATAAAGAGGAATGGAAATGGGCTGAGTGCCCGACACCAAGTCAATGCCAAAATCAATATCCCTGTCCGGCGGCATGCCCGGCAGGTCTGAGGGGAAAATATCTTGAAAATACCTCACAACAGGTACAAAATCAATGCTAGGAGACTCAGCTCCCACATCTTTCACAAATGCTAAGTACGACAAATACCCCTTTGCAACCATTCTCTGAGCCTTTAAGAATAAAATGACACGGCTAGGGACGAAATCAGTCGAACCCCGCCACTAAATTTGAGAAATACCAGGAATATGCCAACGTAACTGTCTTAGTATGACAGTCCAATATAGCATGGTACGGAGACAACCAGTCCATATCAAATATCACATCAAAGTCCACCATCCCTAACAATAACAGATCTACCTGGGTCTCCAGACCCCCAATAGAAATAACACAGGATCTATAGACATGATTCACAATAATCGTATCACCTACGGGGGTGGATACATGAACAGGTAAATCAAGACTACCACGAGTCGCACCCAAATGATGTGCAAAATAAGAAGACACGTATGAATATGTGGACCCTGGATCAAATAGAACCGAGGCATCTCTGTGACAGACAGAAATGATACCTGAAATCACTGCATCGGCGGCAATTGCATCATGCCTGTCAGGGAGTGCATAGAACCGTGCCTAACCTCCACTAGATCTCTCCTCGCCTCTGGGGCGACCACGAGAAGGCTGACCTCCACCTCTACTAGCCTGAGATGGTGCTGAAGAGGAGGGTTGATCCCTCTGCTGAGCCCTGTCCCTACGGAGTCGAGGGCACCGCCTCCTCATGTGGCCAAACTCACCACAGTCATAACAATCACCTGGTGCTGGAGAAGGGGACTGAAGGGAACCCCTCGCCGCAGAAGAACCCTGGGCTGAAGTAGTAGGTGCTGCACTCTGGGCTGGGTGGTCACTAAGTGAAGACTAACCCTGCTAAAATCCCTGTTGACCACGACCATAAGAACCTCCGCTCTGCTCAGGGCGGCCTGAATGAGAAGGTCTAGATGAGCGACCCCTGCCCTACTGAAAATTCCCTTTAGATGGAGCACCACTGAAGCTACCAGAACCACGAGGCCTCTTGGCCTCCCGCTCCTCTCTCTCTCTCTCGGCGACAATACGCCTCAATGGAGCGTGCCATATCCACAACCTGCTCAAATGATGATGATAAAACTCTCTCTAGTCATAAGAATACGGATGGAGTAGTTGAGGCCATCAATGAACCTCCTAATCCTCTCCCTATCAGTAGGGATCATCCATGTGGCATGCCTAGCCAACTGTGTGAATCTCAGCTCATACTGGGTCACTAACATGTCGCCCTAAACCAACCACTCAAACCGGCGACGAAGCTCTTCACGACGGGACTAAGGTACATACTTCTCTAGGAAGAGAGTAGAAAAGTGCTGCCAGGTGAGAGGTGCTGCTCCCGCAGGCATACGCCTCTCAAACTCCTCCCACCAATCGAACGCTAGACTGGTAAACTAAAAAGTAGTGAATGAAACTCCGCTGGACTCAAGAATGCCAGCTGTACGTAGCATCCTCTGGCACTTATCTAAAAACCTTGGGCATCCTCGCCCTCAGCGCCACTGAAATGGGGTGGCTGGAGTCTACCAAACCTCTCTAGACAACGCTGCTCGTTGTCGGGCATAACCTGAATCATATGCTCTGGAGCTGGTGCAGCTGGAGGAATAACTGGTGCAACCACCTGAGCAGGGACCGTCTCCGGCATCTGAAGTCCCTGAACCACCTACTCAGGTATGCGAGCTGCAAGGGTCTGCTGACCACCCCCTATCTGAGATGTCGCTGCAGTAGCACTAGCCGATACTACCTGAGCCAAACCGGAACACACCGATAATTTCTGAGCCAGAGTCTTTTGAAGACCAGGAATAGCAATAGATACAGTCTGGGCGTGAACTGGGGCTGCTGGAGCATTAACCACTAGGGGCTGCTCTAGAATAGGTACAATAGGCGGGTCAACTGGAACTGCCTCAGCTGCCCTACCTCTACCTCTACCACGATCGCGCCCACGGCCTCTAGCAGGTGGTAATGGAGGTCGTCCACCTCGTCCTGATGCTCGAGTTCTCGCCATCTGCGAGCGAATAGAATATAGAAGTTTAGTTCTCAGCACAACAAGATCGCACGATAGAGTTCAAGAAATGTGAAGTGTTTCCTAAAGGTTCGCAGCCTCCCGAGGATAAGTACAGGCGTCCCCGTACCGATCCAAAAGACTCTACCAACCGGCTCAAGACTCATGTGGCCTAGTAAACCTAGGCTCTGATACCAACTTGTCATGACCCCAAACCCGGTCGTGATGGCGCCCAGCACACTGCAAGGCCAGCTCGACCAGCTCGACCAATTAATAATATTCACGGAGCTATGAGCTCACTTTATCCAATTTAAGCATAATAGAAATAAGTCAAAGTGATAGAATACCAACACATGGATCGAGTCCCAAACAGTACAACTCCCCATAGACCGAGGGGTCAAGAGTCAAGAGCCTCTAAAGATAACATAAGTGCAATAGTGTTTACAAAATTCTCAGTGCGGAAAGAAATAGTAATACGAAATCAAAAGACAGTAGGAAGGGATGTCAGGTCCCACAGACTCTGCAGCTACCTCGACTATCTCGCAGAAATCGCCTCCGAACAACTACAGGATCAGGACTGCTGAGAGGTACCGGGATCTGCACACGTGTTGCAGGGAGTAAAATGAGTACTGCCGGACTCAGTGGTAATGAACAGGGGTAAGACAGTGTAGATAAGAAATCACAATATAGTACTATGTAAAGCTGTAATAAATACCCTGTAACAGTTCAATATCAACAGTAATATACCAACAAGTAACCACAACACAGTATAACAGCTAACAGATGTAGCTAAATGCAATGCAATACATGAAATGATCGCTACAGTGCGTAGCCCGATCCAATTTAGGTACCCGTGCTTACTGTGGGGGTTCAGACTCCGAAGGGGCTCCTACAGCCCAAGTACAATATCATGAATATACGCTGCGACGTGCAGCCCGATGCACTACCAGTCAGCTAATATGCAAATACAGCCTCGCAGGCTCAAAAGTAGTTTTGAAAACTCTTTTATCATTTTTCAGTTGAAAACAGTAATGTCAAGTTCCAGAGATTGGAAATATCATGATAACAGTAATAGCTACGGACTGGTAGTAAAACTAGCATGTCAATATCACAGAACAAAGATAACGATCCTCGCAGGATCCCAATAACTGCCTCACAGCCCATAAATGTACTCAACCATTCGAGAAGGAGGTCCAACTGCTCAAGAGTAGCCAATATCACAATATCGTATGCAATCATCCGAGGAGGAGGTTCAACGGCTCAAGAATAGCCAATATCATCATATAATCTCAATAGGTCGGACTAAGCCATAGTCTCCAAATCACAATCGACCCCGCACTCACAAGAGAGTACGTGTCTCGCTGCTATACAACGTCACAAAGTAGTATACCGGGGTTTCGAACCCGCTGGTCATCACCCACATCCATTACTCACCTTAATACGGCTCAATGACTAATCCGCGATGCCTTTGCCACAAGAATCAAGCTCCGCACGCGTAGAATCTGATCAAATATAGTAGAAACACATAAAATTAGGCCAATGGGATGATACCTAATCAAAACAACTCAATTTACACCAAAAACTACAAAGTTGCCAAAACCCGACTTTCGGTACGCTTCTCAAAAAATTACGAAAGTCACATATTCAGAACCCTCGTCTCAACACGAGTCTAAGCATATACAATTTACCAAATTCGTACTCCATTTGCCCATTCAAATCCTTGATTTTTCTATAATCCAAGTCTAGGGTGAAAAACCTCCATTATACACCCCTAATTCCTTCATTTTCATGAGTAAATTGCATAATTACTAATAAAAGACCATAATTTGAGTCCATAGTTGATTACCCGAAGAATCTCCTTGAATTTCCCTTCAAAATCGCCCAAATCGCCTCTTTAGTCCGAGCCCTAAATGTTTTAGAATGTTCTGAAATTTCTAACTTCTGATATTATTAATCCTTGTGCGATTTCCGCTTATGCGGACAAAATTCCGCTCCTGCGAGCTCGTATCCGTGACCAACTGGTCGCTTCTACGATTCCAGGCCTAGCCGGCCAATCCCGTTTCTGCGAGCAAAGGACCGCTTCCGCGCGTCCGCTTCCGCGATTGAGTAACCGCACCTGCGAAATCTCCCACTTCTACGCACCAGAGTCTGCTTCTGCGGACTCGCCTAGGCGATTGATCCTCCGCTCCTGCGGATCTCCCTAATCCGCCTCTAGACCGCTTCTGCGACACACCGTTCGCACCAGCGACGCCGCCTCAGCGGAACAAGACCCGCTTCTGCAAACCCAAGCACTTATGTGCTCCTCAGTCCGCTCCTCCGGACTCGCCTCTGCGCCCTTATTTCCGCAGGGGTGAAAAAAACAGATCCAGAACTGTTCAACCTACAATTTCCATGATTTTTCTTCCGTTTAACCACCCAAAAATACCCCGAGGCCCCCGGGACCTCATCCAATCACACCAACACATCCTAATACCTTATTCGAACTTGCTCCAACCCTCAAAACACGTCTAACAACACCAAAACTCACAATTCACATCGGATTCAAGCCTAAATTGCTTAAAACTTTCCGAATTACACATTCTATCAAAAACCCGACCAAACGACGTCCGAATGAGCTGAAAATTTACTGACATATCCAAAATCACATGACGAAGCTACAGAAATTGTCATAATTCCATTCTGACCCCCGGATCAAAATCTCACATACCGATCGGATTTCGCCAAAATTCAACCTTTGCTAATTCAAGCCTATTTCTACACCGGGCCCCCAAATTCAATTCCGATCGCTCCCCTAAGTCACAAATCACCTCCCGGAACTAACCAAATCATCAGAATTCGATTCTGAGCCCTCTAACTAAATAGTCAACTCCGGGTTGACTTTTCATATTCAAGCTTCCTTCAAAAAGGCTATATGCCTCATTTTCAATCCAAATCACTCCCAACTCACCCGATAGACTCTAACACTGATATAAAAGCATAAAACATGATAATACAAGGTGACGGGATGATAATTCCTGTGACGACGGGCCGAGTCGTCATAGTGGGTGTTGGTAGGAGAGAGAAGCAGGTAATATTAAATTGGGAGAATATTCACTCCTAAATTAATGCCTAATATAACCGAATCATTAATTATGACACTAAATTAAATTATGGTACATAAATGGTAATATGGTATGCTGAAATATAATTAACATAAAGCTTAAACAATGAAGGTAAAAAGGTTTCACATGTGGTATATATTGGTAAAAATTTCTTAAATATATAACATAACATTATGGAAGCAAATGATCTATAAATATGATACTGATCCTAGATGAAACTAAACTAATAATTGAACGAGTGAGATTTAGAGACCTTAAAATATTAAATTACTTATATTAGGATGAAATTGTTTAACCAAAAAATGATAATTTTGTCAAAGCTAGAATTTAAGAGAAAAATCAGGTTACTGATAATCAAGAGACCAAAAAGTACAATAGGCTTTCTTTAAATAAAAATAAGCAATAAAGAAATTTGTATTTAATATGATGTCAATGATATTTCGTGTGTCTACAAATGATGAGGCCATCTCCTTTTATAGCGAATAAGGAGTAATGGCTCACTTCCTTAATAAAAAATAATAGCGGCCATTTAATGAGGCGTTACACAATTATTGCTATTAAATATCGGTTTATTAACGTATTCGGCATTTACTATTGTATCTGGGTTACCTTTCATCATCTGATTCATGTCTTTTGTATCCCCAAGAATTCTCAGTCTTAAATGCTGAATTTAGGTACGAGATACGTGTCTGAGTTGCACCCCGTGCCTATTTTTGAGTTCTTATTCCCGTGTCTCTCCATTAATTATTACTTGCTAACCTTTTGACCAATCCGCGTGTCATGCCATGTCATATAATATTTTTTCCCAATACAGATAGTCCCCCCACTTTTCTTTTATTTAGCAATTAAATAATTGGGAAATGGTATTTTTGCCATAATCAATGCTAATGATAATAATGACGCCTCAGTTGCCTTACTCTTTTAATGCTTCTTACACGTGTCATCTTTTGATTAGTTCTGCAATTCTACTTCCTTCTTTCTAGGCTTCTTCAATCTTTCTTTTCACGAAGTGACAGTTCCCTTTAATATAGACTTTTCATCATTATACCTCTTAGTTTGAAGGTTGCTTCCATATACCTTTTCACTTCTCTCTTCCTTTGTCATCTTCTTCAATAAGTGTTTTCTTGCTTCCTTATATATTTCTTTGTTCAAATTTATCCAACAATGACGTCTCCAAACCCCAACCCTAAAAATGTTCAAATTCTTGATCAATTTCCTAATGCCCCTGCTCCGATTAGGCATAGTAGGGACATAGGAGGAAGGCTTTGAAGTTTAAGATCCACACGTGGAGACTCAAATGGTTGTGCTTCTCCTTCCCCGAGTTTAGGCACCAAAGGTTCTATCTCTAAAACTCCTTCTTCTAAAGGTAAAGAGATTTCTGACTCTTCTCAAAAACCCTTAGTTGAAGATTATGTACAAAGTGATTTGTCTTTTGGGGGTGACAGAACATCTCTTCAGAAGCAAGTTGCAAAATTAGAAAAGACTGATACTTATCCTTCTCTTATAACTGAGCTTACAATGCCTACCATTATGAAAGATTGTAATTAGAAAGAGAGTCTTCGTCTATCAATTTCTGCCCTAAATAAGAGGATTTCTTCTTATAGAAGTGAGTATTCTTTCGTTTATACTTATCCATTTACTTTGGGATTTAAACCTGCTATAGACCCAGTTATCCTTGATTTCTGTCGCTTCTTCAATATTTGCTTAGCTCAAGTTGGTCCCTTAGTGTGGAGGGCCGTGGCTTGTTTGAGATTTTTATCTACCAAAGCCAAAATCAACTTTACTCTTTCCCAACTTATTCATTTATACCATCCCAACTTAATGCGTCCTGGGGTTTTTACCTTAACTGCGAGAAGTAAGAAAGTTTTGGTAAACCCTAAAGATGACATGGACCATGAGTGGTATCTTTGTTACATTGCTGTTCGTACATTGGATTTGCTGGGTGAAACAAACATTCTCTTCCTTGAGAAGTGGAACTTTGCACGTAAGTTTTTATTTACTTTTCCGTACCTATTTTTAGAGTTTTTGATCTTCTCTTTAATTTTATCTCTTGTTGGTTTTTTTGTAGCAACCATGGGAAACGTAGAACCTATTCTCAATTTCCGTGGTTGGGTAGATTCAATTCTAAAAATTGCTCCTAAAGAAGATAGAACTTGGAAATCTATTTCTTCTTTACATGGATGGAGAGGGAAAACACATGGTATGTATATATGTTTTGTAAATTCGTACGGTAGACCCATCTCTTTACAATATTGAATTCATATCCTTCTTTTTATTAGGATTTGGCATGAGAGGAATGTCGGTTGATGTAGCTTTGGCTATGCGTACTATTGCCAATGCCTCCCTTAATTTGGATAAGGCTAAAGGTTTGATAGCAAAGAGAAAAGCAATGGCAATAGACACTGAGAATGAGGAAGAAGGAGGTACCTCGTTGGTATCTAGACCTAGGGCTAGGAGACGCATTATTATGGAGGATGAGACTGAAAATGCTACTGCTCATACCTCTATTACCAAGCCTGTTTTGATTTATTCTAATGAAGATGCTGCACCAAGAGACACTAGTGAATCTGTTCATCGTCTCTCTATTGGTTATTTTGAAAGTGGGGAGCTCGGTCCTGTTTTAAACGAAATTCCTTTGTCTTTATCAGTTCCTATTTCTCCTATTCCTTTTATCTTCTCTCCAACCGTGAGTGTTTCTACACCTGTGTTGACTTCTTTTGTTCCTTCACTTATTGTGAGTGCTCCTGCTCCCGTACCTATATTGGCTCCCGTGTCTATTTCCTCAGCTCATTCTTTGATTCCCGCAGATCCTGCTATTTTTACCTCTTCTACTACCCCTCCTTCCACTGCTCCTTCTTCCACTGCTCCTTCTTCCTCTTTCGTGCTTTCAGAATATGGCCCTAATAATAGAGGTATGGCTATGGGAAAGGTCACACTTGAAGTACCTGCTACTCATAGCCTTTTGAGAAAGACTAGTAGAGCTGATGTTTGGCTTGAGCCTTTAATCGGAGATGCGGAGAGGACGAAGATGCAAAGCCATAGTTGCTTTACTTTGATAAATGATATAGTTCATTTGAGCTTGAAGGTAACTTCTCTTAAATTGGACATTTGCTCTCCTTTTTTCTTTAAATTCTTATTTCTGTGCCTTATATTTGTAGGCTAACTTGATTGGATCCGAGCTAATAGGAAGGGTTTCTATTTTTGAAAGGAAAGCTCGTGATTCTGCAAAGGCCATTTAGGATGCAAAGAAAATAGCTGAAGGAGCTCAGCTTGAAGCTCAAAATTGGAAGAAGCAGTTTGAAAGTGCTTTATAGAGCATTGAGGAGTTACACGATAGTAAAGCCCATTTGGAACGACAAAATCATTCTTTATCCACATACTTGGGAATCACCAAGGCTTCCTTAGGTCAGGTAAAAAAGGATAAAGATCTTTTGAGTGACTCATTGTCAAGAGCTAATGAAGAAATTAATGAGCTCAAAGCTCTTATGGAGAAAAAAGATGAATATGCTAAAGAGTTGGAGCAAAGCTTGAATTAGACTCGGGCTGATTTAAAGATTTCTTCAGATAAATTTTGTGCTTTAGAGGGTTCCCACACCACACTTGAGACTTCCCTTAATTCCCACTTAGCCGAGCAAGAGATAGTGAAAAACACCCTTGCTATGTGGGAAAGGGATTATGAAAACTTGGAGAAGAAGTATAATTCTCTTGTAGAGAATTTTAATTATGAAGTCAATTGGGCTTTTCTAGGGTCTCGTCGTGATGCTTTGTTGGAGGCTACTCAAGAAAATTTTAACTTGCAATCTGAGTTAGCCAAAGTCCTAGAAGCGATTGAGAAGAATAATCAACTTGTTGACACTCATTCTCCAGAATAACCAATTGATATTTCCTTTGCAGCACTTGGAACTCTTGAAGTAGCAGAGCCTATGAATTATGAAGCAGTTGCTGAAACAGCTGAAGTTGTGATTCCAGTGATGAGGGTGAAATGTCTATATCACAGTCTATGGGAATTGAAGTTCCCGTGACTACTACTTCCCTCGATGATGTTAATACTTCAAGCTTAGCTGAAACTGCTTATGTTGCGGCTCCTTTAGAAGTTGTTATCGAGCCTATTGTTATTTCTGAAAATAAGGCTACAATTTCTGATGTTCCAACCCCTTCAGTGACCAATTAAAAGTGTCTCAATCCTTACCTCTTTTTTTATGATTGGTGATGTAATCCCATGGTAATTTTAAGGGATATTTTGGTGAAGTATCGAGTTACCATAATGGGGCACTTGTTTTAAAGATAAATACATTTCAATGACTAAGTGTTTTTCTTAGTCTTTTATGTTTAAAAGTTTAATCAATACCTCTTTGTATTCTATTCTTGCCTATTTATTTGTTTAGGACTTATAGAATAGTATTGCATTTTTATCCTTTAAAAATGCTTTATGATTCATTTCATGGAATATCAACATGAAGATAATAAAAGAGGGCCCTTTTATTTTATAGACACTTAATAAAGAAAATGTCTCAACTTCATAATGGTGTTATAATACGATGAAAGTAATAGGAATACACACATTTTGTATGTTACAACTTTGATAAGTTTTCATTCATAAACTTTTGACAAGTTTTTTTTTACTTTGTACATGTGTAGAAATACATCTATAACTTTCTCGCAACTGTTTTTCTTGTAACAGATTTTTTACACGATATAAAATAGACAAGGTTTTTCATCGTAACCCGTTTTAGCACATAGTCATAACCCTATCTTTACATGTTTAGAAGGGGTTTGAAAAGTGTGTGCAACATTAATGAATGTTTTATGCTGAATGTCTTCGTCTTCCCATCAAAACTTATCTATTTGTAGCTAAATCTTGATCAACTTTTGCTCAGTACTCGTATCTGAATCTTGAGTAACTTTTGCTCGATACCCGTATCTGAATCTTGAGTAACTTTTGCTCGATACCCGTATCTGAATCTTGAGTAACTTTTGCTCGATACCCGTATCTGTTTTTTTACACAAATCCCTGTGTAGTATATGGTCCCCCAAGTGTTTGAGCACTAAAGAATGAAACCTCGAGCACTTGTTTATTCCTCACAATTTGTTATTTTCCTGAAACAGAAAAATATACGAGACTCGGAGGTACGATTATAGATGAAGACTGCCTAGCCGTGTGTATTTTCATCAGATTAATATAACCCTAGGTAGATAATTTAAGGATATTCCATTTTGCCGTGCAGGTTGTAACTCATCATTTGGTACGAGTTAGGATTTTTTTCTAGCATCTAAAATTGTTAGTAAAACTTTAACAATTCAAAAGAAAAAATTTAACATAGGGATACCTGATTATGACCGCTCCCTTAGAAGTAATATCTTTTTAAATGGACTGCATTCCAATGTGAAGGTAGAACCTTGCAATCCATTATCTCCAACTCGTATGCTTCTTTCCCTGCAACATCACAGATTCTATAGGGTCTTTCCCACGTTGGACTTAGCTTTCTGGAATTAGCAGTCTTCGTAGATTGGAAAACCTTCTTAAGCACGAAGTCCCCAATTTTGAAGAACCTGAGGCGTGCCTTTCTGTTGTAGTATCATTCAATTACTTGCGTTTGAGCCGCCATTCTTATTAATGTTGCTTCTCTTCTTCTTTCAATCAAATCGAGGTTAACCCGTAACTCTTCATTGTTTGAGTCTTCCGTTGTTTGGACATATCACGTGCTTAGGTCTCCTATTTCTACTGGAATAAGAGCTTCTGCACCATAAACCATTGAAAATAGTGTTTCTCCTGTACTTGTTTTCGTCGTTGTTCGATAGGCCATAACACAGCTGGTAGTACTTCAGGCCAATTTCCTTTTTAATCTTGTAATCTTTTTTTAAGTTGTTGATAATTACCTTGTTTGTAGATTTCGCTTGTCCATTATCCACTGGATGATATGGTGTTGATGTTATTCTTTTGATTTTCCAACTTTGAAAGAATTGTGTGATATGTGCTCCTATAAACTATGGACCATTATCACACACGATCTCCTTTGGTACCACAAAGAGGCATATTATATTTCTCCAAATGAAGTCCTTAACTTCTTTCTCTCGTACCTGTTTAAATGCCCCTGCTTCCACCCATTTAGTGAAATAATCAGTAAGCACGAGTAGAAACTTTACCTGACCTTTTGCCTAAGGTAGTGGACCTCCAATATCCATTCCCCATTTTATAAAGTGCCACGGAGCTATAACCGAGTGTAATAGTTCAGCTGGTCTATGCATATTATTGTCGTATCTCTGACATTTGTCACATTTAGATGCAAATTCATTGGCTTCCTCTTCCATTTTAGGCCAATAATATCCTCCTCGTATCAGCGTTTTACCAGTGACCTACCTCATGCATGATTTCCACAACATCCTTCATGTACTTCCCTCATTACATACTCTATCTGTGAAGTTCTAAGACACCTTGCTAAAGGTCCCCCAAACATTTTCTGATAAAGATTTCCTTGGTGTAAACAATAACGGGCAGCTTTCTTGCGTAATGTATGAGCCTTTGTTTTGTCATTAGGGATGATTCCATACTACAAAAAAGCAACAATTTCATTTCTCCAATCCCATGTTAAATGATTAAAATTTACCTTATTCTTATCAGGATCGAGAACGGAATGAAATAAATGCACGAATGAAGCATTTGCATCGTTTGCTATGTCTGCTGCAGATGCGAGTTGGACAAAGCATCTGCTTCTGCATTTTCATCTCTTGGGATCTGTATTACCTTCCAAGTTTCGAATTGTCTTTCCAATTCTCATACCTTTTCGAGGTATTCTTGCATTCTTGTTTCCCTGGCTACATAAGTCCCCGGTATTTGATTTACTACGAGCTGTAAATCACTTTTGATTATAATTCTTTTGATGCCAAGTTCAAGTGCCAATTTTAAACCTGCAATCACAGCCTCATACTCTACTTCATTATTAGTTATAGGGTGAAATTTTATAGTCTGTCTAATTGTTTTACCTGTAGGTGGTATAAGAAGAATTCCTAAGCCTGCCCCCTTTACGTTAGATGAACCATGTGTAAATAATACCCAAATTTCCGGGTTTGCACCATTAAAAACTTGTAACTCTTTTTCTGCCTCTAAATGTATTTCTTGACTAATATCAGCTACGAAATGGGCGAGTACTTGGGATTTGATAGCAATTCTAGGTTGATTAATTATTTCATATTCACTTAATTCTATAGCCCATTTTGCTAATCTACCTGACAGCTCATGTTTATGCAGAATACCTCGTAAAGGAAAAGCAATAACTACAATAATAGGATGACATTGAAAATAAGGCCTTAATTTTCTAGATGCCATGATTAATGCTAATGCTAACATTTCCAGCTACGGATACCTTGTATCAGCATCTAACAAAGTCTTACTTACATAATAAATAGGAGATTGCTTACCTTGGTCTTCGCGGACCAAAACAGCACTTACCGCTACTTCTGAAACTGCCAAATAAATGAGTAGCTTTTCACCTTCCTTTGGTTTTGCCAATAGAGGAGGATTTGAAAAGTAAACTTTCAAATATTTAAGGGCTTGTTGGCAATCTTCATTCCACTCAATATGATCTTGCTTTTTGAGTGTCGAGAAAAATTTGAAGCATTTTTTTGAAGATTTGAAAATAAATCTTCCTAGGGCCGCAATTCTTCAAGTCAATCTTTGAACCTCCTTTTTATTTATAAGAATATCAGGTATTTCTTCGATCGCTTTAATCTGAGAAGGATTTACCTCAATTCCACGGTTAGAAACAAGAAAAACTAAAAGTTTACCTGAAGCAACTCCGAATGTGTATTTTTTGGGTTAAGTTTCATATTATATTTTCACAAAATTTTAAGTGTAACAGATAAATGAGAAATATGATCATTAGAATGCCGGGTTTTGACGAGCATATCATCTATATATACCTCCATAGTTTTTCCTAGATATTCTTGGAACATTTTGGTGACTAACCTTTGATAGGTTGCCCCAGCATTTTTTAGACCAAAGGGCATTACTTTATAACAGTAAGTCCCCCGGTCTGTGATGAAAGAAGTCTTTTCTTCATCACTGGGTGCATTTTAATTTGGTTGTACCCGAATATGCATCTAAAAAACTCAAAAGTTCATGACCTGCAGTTGCATCTTTCATTTGATCTATATGAGGTAAAGGAAAAGAATCTTTCGGACAAGCTTTATTTAGATTTGTATAATCTACACAAACTCGCCATTTACTGTTCTTCTTAGGTACGACCACCGTGTTGGCTAACCAATCAGGATATTTTACCTCGCGGATTGACCCAATTTTTAGAAACTTTTGAACCTTATCTTGAATTACTTGATTTTTGAAAACCCCCTGATTTCTTTTCTTCTGCTTGATTGGAATAAAAGATGGATCCTCGTTGAGTTTGAGAGTCATTATGTCCGGTGGTATACCTGTCATATCAGCGTTGGACCAAGTAAAACAATCCACATTAGCTTATAAAAATTTAATTAACATACCTCGCATGTCGAGCTTTAGATTAGATCCTTTGTAAACTTTTCTTTCAGGCCATTGCTCAAATAACACCACCGCTTGGAGTTCCTCTATTGTCGATTTAATATTCTCATTTTCTTCAGGTTCCTGAATTACATTAGGTCTCAAGTCTAAATCTATTTTCTCAGTTGAAGTTTGATTGCTGGCACCTCCAACTGTTTCCTGTAATTGCTATTTTTCTTTACCTACGGTGCTCGTATCTGTCACAGCGTTGATACTCCTGGCTGTTTGTTGATCCTATTGAATTTGACATATCCCCCAAAGAGATGGAAACTTGATAACTTGATGTAAAGTTGATGGGACGGCGTCCATATAATCCATGGTCTCTCCATAATTATGTTGTAGGCCATTTCCAACTCTACTACCTGAAATTTAATAATGCCTGCAACATACGTTGTTAGAGTTACCTCGCCTTTTGTTATTACGCTTGAATTGTCGAAACCTGACAACGTATGTGCTTTTGGTATCATTTTATCTTTAGCTTGCATTTTCTGCAGCACCCTTAGTAGAATGATATTTGTAGAACTTCCAAGATCAATCAAGACTCATTTTACATCGGTGTCGTGTACAAGTAAGGATATAACTAGTGCATCATTGTGAGGAGTAATTATTCCTTCCACATCCGCATCATCGAAATTTATGTTTTCATGTTCTAAGGTTTGGCGTACTCGCTTCCCATGTGTGATTGTCATTTTAGAAACCTTATTTGAAGTAGTGTACGCTACTCGGTAGATACCCTCTCCTCCATTGATGAAATTCACTGTTCTTTTAGGTGATGGTGGTTTATGTAGCTCTTGCCTATTTTTCATGTAACCCTGCTTTCCTTTCTCACTAAATAACTCAGTGAGATAGCCTTGTTTCCATAGATGGTCTACTTCACTTTTTAAAAATCTATATTTTGAAGTCTTATGGCCGTGATTATTGTGAAACTCGTACCAATGATCTGGATTGCGCTTGTTTGGATTTGACCGCATCTCCTTCGGCCACCGTACCTTATCTCCCTTGCTTCGTAAAACAGCTACGAGCTTGGAGGTAGTGACATTGAAATTGTACCTACCGAATCTTGCCTTTAAACTTCCATCATCATCTCGTGGCTCTTGTCTGTTTCTATCATTTCTGAATCTTGACGAAGAGCGAGATTCCCCGTTTCTTGATTTTTGATCATATCGTTGATTTTCTTATTTTGTTCTTGAATCTTTTCCTACAGGGCCCAAATATGGATCGTATCTATTTTTACCTGACCTTTTTTTCAGCTTCGGACCTTCTGGATCTTCTCCTTTCTTCACGGTTGTGTTGAGGTACGATATCCTCTTCAATTCTGAGTTTTGTACTATACCTGTTATAAATATCGTTCCAAGTGGTTGCAGGAAATTCATAAAAGGCTTTCTTTAAGCCTTCTCGTGGCTTCCGAACTTTGTCGGTCAAATTACTTGTAAAGCTATTGCAGCCCAATTATCTAGTACACGAGGTAAAGTCATTCGTTCTCGTTGAAACCTATCAACAAAATCTCTGAGTTACTCTGTGTCTGATTGTTTAATTTCGAAACTGTCCTCCATTCTTTTTTCAACCTTTTGCGCTCTTGAGTGTGCTTTAATGAAAGAATCTGCAAGCTCAGCAAAAAAGTTAATAGAATTTCAGGCAAAATAAAATATCAGGTTAGTGCTCCCTTGGTGAGTGTTTCTCCAATTCTTTTGACCAATACAGACTCAATCTCCTATTTATTTAAATCATTTCCTTTGACTCCTGTAGTAAATGCTGTCACATGATCTCGTGGGTCGGTTGTGCTGTCATATTTTAAAATGACAGGCATTTTAAACTTTTTAGGGATGAGAAGAGGAGCAACACTTGGTTTCCAAGGTTGTTGTGAGTACTTATCCACATCTATCCCTTTATTGGGGGAACACCAGGTATTTGCTCGATCCACTCACTCTGCTCTTTGAGCTGTTCCTGCAAAGTTAGTACCAAATTTTATAAATAAGAATTATTTGCATTACCTGGATCCATTTCTCGTGGTTCACTGGGGGTTCCTTAGTTTGTGTTATCAAGGCTAGAACGAGGATTCTCCAGTGTATTATTATTAGGGGAAGGAATGGGCGACGCAACAGGTAACCGGTTAACTAACGCTTGAAGAGTTTGGCTAACTCGTGCATCAATTACTCTTTGTAGAGCTTCCTCTGGTCCTTTGAAATGTTGATTGCTCTTGCTCATCAGCATGTGATACTGGTGCAGGAATACCCTCACGAGATTAGCATGGAGAAGTTTGAGGGGAAGGAACTATGTTAACGTTGTGCAATCCCCTTGAGCATGATGGATTTGGTTTTCAACAACGTTGTTGTTGTTGTTGGTGGTGGTGGTGTTTGACATGATGTTAACAATGAGTAGAATGTGTAAGCTTGGAAGAATAGATTATCAGATTCCCGGTAACGGAATCAATTTGTTTAACCTAAAAATGATAATTTGGTCAAAGCTAGAATTTAAGAGAAAAAGCGGGTTACTGATAATCAAGAGACCAAAAAGTACAATAGGCTTTATTTAAATAAAAATAAGCAATAAAGAAATTTGTATTCCAATATGATCTCAATGATATTTTCTGTGTCTACAAATGATGAGGCCATCTTCTTTTATAGCTAATAAGGAGTAAACAGCTCACTTCCTTAATAAAAATAATAACGGCCATTTAATGAGGCGTTACACAATCATTGCAATTAAATACCGGTTTATTAACGTATTTGGCATTTAATACTTTATCTGGTCTACATTTCATCATCATATTCATGTCTTTTGTTTCCCTAAGAATTCTCAGTCTTAAATGCTGAATTTAGGTACGAGATACGTGTCTGAATTGCATCCCGTGCCTATTTTTGAGTTCTTCTTCCCGTGTCTCTCAATTAATTATTACCTGCTAATCTTTTGACCAATCCATGTGTCATACCATGTCATTTAAAAAACATTTCCCAATACAGAAATAAACCTAGATATATAGCAGAATAAATACAAATGATCTACCAATTTAATTGAATTGGATTGAGGTATAAGTGAATTTTGTATAAACTATTATTATTGTCAGTGGAAGTAGCATTTATCCCCTGTTTGGTTGGTACGTTCTCGTAATTACTAGAACGTTTTAAGAAGACATGCTTAAGATATGGCCTTGGTGTTGGAAACTTGGGTGTAGAATGGCACCAGGAGTGGCAAATGGGCGGGTCGAGTCGGATCAGATATGGTTCAGGTTGAAAATGGGTAACGAAAAAATAGATTAATTATCCGACCCGACCAATATTTAATACAGATAAAAAATAGATTAACCAGCGGATAATATGGGTTACCCATATTATCCATGACTTATTGTATATGATCGGTTTTGGGAGATTCTTAATCTCTCTAACTTGAGGCACCCCCAATTTGAGGCTTTAAGAATGTAAAAGTTAGACATATCAGTTATCCATTGGTTACTCATTGGTTATCCATTTTCTATATGGATAATATGGTTCTTATCCATATTTGACTCGTTTTTAAACAGTTCATTATCCAATACATTTTTGTGGATAATATGAATGGTTAGCTATTTTTTTTAACCATTTTGTCACCCCTAAATAACACCTTCAATAATATATTGGTATCAAAAATTGAATGTGTTTTATTCTGTCAAAAAGGTTATACAGCATGCCTGCCTTTTAGATCTGGTACATACTATTTCATGGCAGAAGTTGGCAGTGATCACGATAGGATGAATAAGTTTTTTTTTTTACTTTTAACTAGAGATCATAGGTTCAAACTGTAAATGATAGTATAAGGGTGGAATGATCTTTTCACATTTCGTAGTTATTAATGGCTTAATAACTATTAGAGGAATTAGTTAATTAGGTACAAATACACATTTATGTATTTAGTATAAATACTTGTATACGCCACATTAATGAATAAGAAATGAATTAATTCTTCCTCTACTCTAAGCTAGCGTTTAGCCATAGATCTCAAATTTATTTTGAAAAATCTGATTTGAGTGAAGTTTAATTTGAAGATGAAAATATCTTTGTACATGTTATTTTAGAACATATTTCACTTTTTATTTAAAAAAACATGGGGCTAACTTATACCCACAAGTTCTAAAAACTATAAAAAAATATCCAACAGTACCATGCAAATAAACTTACTATCTTGTATATACATAACCTTCATCAATAACATTCATTATCATTATCACAAAACACATTTTTGAACATGAATAATAACTAACACAATTACTAGCTATTATAATTGGTCAAATTATAATAATATTACAAGATCCATCTATCCATAAAAAATGATTGTAACTTGCTATTTTGTAATATGATCCCCACATTATACGAACAATCTGCAGAAAATTATAATAAGTATTAGCATATTTTAGCAATTTATCTTCATAAATGTGGTTTTTTATAAAATAAAAAAGTTTGGGGTAATATTGAGAATTTGGGGAAAATACAACGGTCATAATTTGGCCCAAATTCAGCTTATTAGCTGAATTTGAGATTTCAAATATGTGATTTGAGTTTTGGACAAAATGTGGGTCAAATTTATGGCCAAACATGGAATTTAAAAATAAATTTCAAAATTAAATTTGGGGAAATATATGGCCAAACAGGGGCAAAGTCTATGCTCCATTCTCTCCTCTGCATGTGATCCTTCTTTCTCATTTTATCTTCTTCTTCATCTCATCTTCATATCAGCTTCACAGATACACAAATCGTTTCATGGTATAAGAGCAAGAAGCTCAAATACTCAGCTTCAATTCGATCCTAATTTCAGTCTATACGCAATTTCTGTTTGTTCTTGTTTTTTCTAGGAAGAATTGCAAGTATCAAGTTCTTGAGCAACTGGATCTGCAATAAAAATGGCGATTTCAAATGAGCAATTGAATCAAACTCCAGGCGTACAAATTGATGGTGAACAATTAAATCAAAATGCTAGAAATCAAGCAAATTAAACAACTGAGATTGACTATAATCACCCACTTTTTTTATCTCCTGCAGATGTAAGTGGTATTCAAATAATTTCATTTCAATTGACTGGAATTGAGAAATATTCAATTTGGTTTAGATCCATGCGAGTAGCACTGTTAGGAAAAAACAAGTTGGATATGGTCGATGGTACATGCAAGAAAGAGAACTTCCCAGAATCGATGTGGAATCATTGGGAAAGAGTTAATGCTATTGTGTTGTCTTAGATTATGAATTCAGTGGCAAAAGGATTACTTGGAGGAATTATGTATGCATCAAGTGCTCAACTGGTTTGGGAGGATCTTTAAAAAGATACAACAAGGTAGATTGATCAAGAACCTACAATCTGCATAAGAAAATTGCTACATTGTCACAAGGTACAACGTCTGTATCGGAATATTTTTCAAGGTTGAAGGACTTGTGGGAAGAATTTGAGGCTTTGGCGCCAGCACCTGGCTGTGATTTTCCCAAAGTCAAGAGAATTTGTAGTATACCCACAGAAGTCGAAGTTATATCAATTCTTGATGAGGTTAAATGATTCATGCTCTCAAGCAAGGAGCCAAATCTTGATGAGAAGCCCTATTCCCACTGTCAATCAAGCTTATGCATTAATTGTAAGTGATAAGGGACAAAAATCTGTTGCTGCAAATTCAAGAATTCTGGGGTCTAATCCTGCAAGTCAAGTAGGAAACTATGAGATTTCTATGTATTCAAAAGCTAGAGGAAATCAGAATTAGAATCAATGATTTAGAAGGAATTATAATGTGTACTGTGATTTTTGTAAAATGAAGGGATATAGTAAAGAAAATTATTATAAGATTGTGGGATATCTAGCTGCCTTTAAGAACAAAAGAAAAGGAAATATTGGTGCAAATGCAGCCTACAATGTGAATCTAATGACAAAAATTGATAACTCAAATGATCAACAACCAACTATATTCAAGTATGGGCAGAATACAAATATACAAAACCAAGTGAAAAATGGGAATACTACTCCAAATCAAGGCTCTAGTAATTATGTGGAGAATACATATTTTGAGAAGTATGTTCTCACAAAGACATAGTATGAACAGAACTTGCAAATGTTAAACGAAATCAATGTATCAAGTTCTACTTCAACATCTAATATGACAGGTATGAAAATAATATTTGCTTCTAATTGCCTCAGTCAGTGGATTATAAATACATGAGCTACAAATCATATGGTGTCTAACAAAACCTTAATAGATGAGAAAACACTAATTGAAACAAACAATCTAAAAAATGTATTGCTACCAAATGGTGGTGTTACAACTGTTACACATATAGGAGCAAACTCTATATTAGAAAATAGCACAATAATAAATGTGTTTTATGTTCCTCAATTCAAGTACAATCTGTTATCAATGTCTAAGCTAACCAAAGAATTGCAATGCTCAGCAGCATATTTCCCTGATTTTTGTGTGTTCCAGTAACTCTCCACTGGGAAGGTGAAGGGAATTGGTAAAGATGATGGTGGCTTATATCTTTTATACTCTAATACAGCTAAAAGGAACATGATAATTACTCTAACTACATAAGGAAATGATGCATCTGAAATTAAACACTCAGATGTGATATTCTGGCACAAAACATGCGGTCATGTGTCCACTCAAATTCTTAGAAAATTACTACCTATAGATAGTGATACTATCATAAATAGAATAAACAATGCACAGTATGTCCTTGTGCAAAACGGACTAGATTACCATTTCCTACAAGTAGTATTTAGAGTAGTAGATGCTTTGATCTAATACATATAGACTTGTGGGGACCTTATAAAGTTACTACATTTAATGGAAATAAGTTTTTTCTAATTATTGTAGATGACTTCTCAAGAATGACATGGGTATTTTTACTAAAGCAAAAGTATGATGCATGTGTCTCAATTCAACATTTCTTCAAATATGTTAAAACTCAATTTGATGTAAGAGTAAAGACAATAAGAACTGATAATGGTTTAGAATTTGTAAACTCTGTGTGTGAACAACTATTCAAAAAATTGGAAGTTATACATCAAAGAACATGTGTATATACCCCTCAGCATAATGGGGTGGTTGAGGGGAAATACAGACACATATTAAAAGTTACAATAGCTATCAGATTTCAAGCTCAAATACCAATCAAATTTTGGGGTGATTATGTTTTAGTTGTTGTTTATCTAATAAACAGAATGCCTAGTGTTGTCATTGAGAACATATCTCTATTTTAAAGACTACATAAAAGGAAGCCTTCTCTCTTGCATCTTAGAGTATTGGGATGTTTGTGCTTTAACAAAATTATACAAGAACATGATAAGCTAATGCCTAGAGCTAAGGTATCTATACACATGGGATACTCAGAAGTCCAAAAAGGATACATTCTATATTACCCTACTGCTAAGACATTCTTCACAAGTAGAGATGTTACATTTAAAGAAGATGTATTTATTTCCTTTCATAAATAAAGATAACAAGTGCCATCAAATATTCATTGATACAATACCAAGCTTGGAAATACAACTGCATGGTTCTACAATATTATCTCAGAATAGAACAATTGCTACAAACAATAATGAAGATGGCAACATAGAACACAGTGAAACAATTATACAACACAACTCAAAAGAAAACTCCACAGATGAAGCTACAGAAAATAAAGAAATAGATTTCTACTCAGAGCCTACTCATCCTGATACTAGTGCTTCATAAATACCATTTGACACTACTGAAATGCAAAATCAGTCCAGAGACAAACATCCTCCCGTCTAGATAAAGGATTTTGTTTCTCTCAATATCCATAAAGATGTACCATATGCTCTAAACAAGTATATCAACTATGATCATGTCTCCTCTAAATATCAGTCCTATTTAGCTACAACTTCATCAGTTACTGAACCAACTAACTATTCTGAAGCAATTTTGGATCCTAGATGGATACAAGTAAGGAATGAATTGATAAAAGCTCTTGAGAATAATCATAATGGATATTGTAAGTCTACCAGAAGGTAAAAAGCCTATAGGATGCAAATGGATTTATAAAATCAAGTACAAAGCTTTAGGGGAAATTGAAAGATTCAAAGCTAGACTAGTAGCCAAAGGTTATAGCCAAACAGAAGGTATTGATTATCAAGAGACATTTTCACCGGTGTTGAAAATGGTTATAGTAAGGACTATTCTTGCTTTAGCGGCTTCAAGGAAATGACATATACATTAGATGAATGTATATAATGCTTTCCTACATAGGGATTTATTTGACAAAATCTATATGGATCTACCATAGGGATTTAAAAGTCATAGGGAGAACAATGTGTGTAGACTTGTTATATCCCTATATGGGCTCAAACAAGCACCTAGACAATGGAATGAAAAACTGCGCGAAGCACTACTGAGTCTCAAATTCGAACAAAGCCAACATTACCACTCTCTATTTATCAGGAAAACAACTGAAGGTACTACCATAATCCTAGTATACGTGGATGATATGTTAATCACATGTGACAGTCTGTATTTGATTGAAGAAACAAAGAATCTACTGCACAATGCATTCAAAATGAAAGACCCGGGGGAGCTAAAATACTTTCTAGGAATTGAATTTACTAGATCCAATAAAAGAATAACAACGCATCAGAGAAACTATGCTTTGGAGTTAATTTCAGAAGCTGAATTAGCTGTAGCCAAACCAGCAATAACTCCAGTTGATGTCAACATCAAACTAACCTCCAAAAAACATGATGAGCACATTGGTAAGATAGAAGACTCAGGGAAAGAAGACATGTTAGGTGATCAAACTTCCTATCAAAGACTAATAGGAAAACTACTATATTTGACTGTAACAAGACCAAACGTAGCAGTTGGAGTTCAAACTCTTAGTCAATTTCTTCAACAAACCAAAAAATCACAAATGGAAGTTGCTTTAAGAATAGTGACATATGTGAAAAATCAGCCAGGTCAAAGGATTTTATTGTCAAATTCTCAGAACAACATCATCACATCACTTTGTGATGAAGATCGGACTGCTTGTCCTCTAACCGAAAAATCAGTTACAGGGTTCTTAATTAAAGTTTGTGATTCACTGGTGTCATGGTAGTCAAAGAAATAAACGTCTGTCTCTCGAAGCTCTGCAGAAGCATAATATAGAAATTTAGCCATAATAGTGGCTGAACTTATTTGGCTATATGGCTTAATAATAGAAGTTGATACAAATCCACAGTTACCCATCAATATCTACAATGACAGCAAGGAAACTGTTCAAATTGCTGCAAACCTAGTATACCATAAAAGAACTAAGCATATTGAAATCGATTGTCACTTCATTAGAGAAAGAATTCAACAAGGACTTGTCATCACAAAGTATATTGCAACCACAGATCAACCTACTGATATTCTCACAAAGGGGTTAACCAGAGTAGAACATGAATATTTAAAATCCAAACTAGGTGTGATCAATATTTTTTTACCACCTAGTTTGAGGGGGAGTCTTAAATGATAGTATAAGGGCAGAATGTTCTTTTCACATTAGGTAGTTATTAACGGCTTAATAAATTTTAGAAGAATTAGTTAATTAGGTACAAATGCACATTTATGTATTTAGTATAAATACTTGTATACACCACATTAATGAATAAGAAAAAAAAATCAATTCTTCATTTACTCTAAGTCTATGCTCTATTCTCTCCTCTGCATGTGATCCTTCTTTCTCATTTCATCTTCTTCTTCGTCACATCTTCATATCAGCTTCACAGATACACAAATCATTTCACGAACTCTTTTATAGAAAGCAATTTCACTTTAATAGTCTTATATAATGCGAAGTCGAATTAATCTAAGCCCCAAACAAATACAGGTTATTGGATGAAAGAGAACAGGACATAAATAGCAAATTGAATGTTCACAAGCATGGTCAACAAACATTAGTGAAAATTTGCAAAAGATTTTGATAATGAAATTATCTTAAACTATTTGTGTTGCTATAGACCTACCTCTAAATCTTACGTGGTATATATTTATATATAATTATCAATGTTAATTTTCACGTGACAGAAACAAATTAGCACTTTCCTCAAATCTTTTCCAATATGTTGTGCTAATTTTCAGGATTTGCATTTGAATATAAATATGCTTTCATAATGTTTATCTAAAAAAATGTGAGCAATAATTAAAGATAATTTGCGTTTTAAAGATATGTGATATATTCTAATGCTAGTGATTATATGAGTAATATTAAGCTTAAATAAGAAGAAAAGATGAACCAAATTAATGTTGTTGGAGAAATAGGGGCCTTGAGCTTGACTTTCTTGGGGGCCTCGAGGTCAGCTAAGAACAATGAAGTATGAATAATAAAGTGAAAGCAATAAAGCGAGAACACTTGTTGAGCACATTAAATAAGAAAAATGCAATAGAATATTCTATTGCAGCGAATAATCTAATCTACAAAGAATTGGGGTCCCCTTTATATAGGAGCAGAAAACCCTATATAGTACATTCTTCATTGAGGTAAAGAATTCTACTGGCACATGTGTATAACGGCCTAGTAAAGGCCTATACCATTTTGTACAAGTCTTACCCTTTAGTTAATGCCCTGATCCAGGTGTCCTTGAGAAATTCCTGCTATTTCTTGATTGAGTTCGAGATTTTTTGCCCTCGATGTGGGTTGTGTCAGGCCTTCAATCAGCTTACTCGAGGTATGTCCCCCTTAGCTGGATCCGACCTCTACTTCGAGCCTCTTGGACTCGAACCGATAGCTATATTTAAGACCTCAAAATCATGTTCCTCGATTTTGACCCAATAGGGGGCTACTTGGCCGAACAAAAACTACACATATTCCTTCTTCATCAACTATTAGACCTTCCCCTTCTCTATCTCTTCCTCCAATCTCCTATTTTTATGGTTCAAATTTGTGGCAACAAGGTCACATGGTATCAACTTTACCAGTTACGCCAAGGCTCTTTTTTTTTAAAGCTTTACCCCACTAAGAGGGATTATACTTTGTTATTGTTGTTGTTGTTGTTGTTGTTGTGTTGTTGTTCATATGGTATCAACTTTACCAGTTACGCCAAGACTCCTTTTATTTAAAGCTTTACCCCACTAAGAGGGATTATACTTTGTTGATGTTGTTGTTGTTGTTGTTGTTGGCTTGAAATAACGAGATAAGGCATCAAATTCTTCCTGTATCAAAAGATATGTGAACTTTACCCTGCTGCTCATCTCTCTTAACTTCAACCTGGTGTGGCGCTTCATTCCTTTTGCTTTCCATAGAGTGAGGTTGCACTATCATCTACTAACTTTTGTATCCCACACAGGTACAACATCTCAAGAAGTGGTTTAAAAATAGTTGTGCTGATAAGACCGATACTCGTCAATTTTTCACCAGGCCATAATTTTTTCCAAAGATCGGGATGGAGTCCCGAGGAGGAGGTTCTCGAAGATACTGCTTTTGAGGATATGCCCCTAAAAGTAGATTAGGTTCTTAGATTTTTATGTTTTCTTCTTTGTTTTTTTTTGTGAGGATCCCTCGTGGGCTTTGTAAATATCTTCTGTCAATATAAAGAATTTCTCTGGTTCATCTTCAATTCGTGTTGAATTCCATTCTGCCTTCGTTTGTGAAAAATACGAGTGTATTACTCTAATGATTAGTCCGAATACTGGACCCAGAACATAATAAACCCTTAGTATTTAATAGACTAATATAATACCTCTTAAGGTTCTTTGTTATTCCTAGAGCTAAGATTAGATTGATCTGATACGAGCTCGGGACACCGAGACTCTTAAGTCCGAGTTGAGTGAGACCAAAGTCTCGAATTAGAAATAAAGTTAGCTCTTTTAGGATTCGTAGATAGTCTCTCTGAGTGAGAATTTTCTCAACCTCGGTTAGCCCTTGGGCTTAGTTGTTGACTGAGTACTTACTCGAATTTGAAATAAAGTTAGCCCTGGGCTTCATAGGTAGTCCTCGAGTAAGAATTTTCTCGAACTCGAGTAGCCTTTTAGCTTGATAGTCGATGTCACGCCTCCTTTTGTGCGTACTATGCCCCAAAAAGAGTATAATAATAAAGGGAGTTATTTCCAACTTAAAGTAACAATCGAAATGGGATTTATTTAATTAAAATCAGAGTCACCACTTGGGAGATTTATGGCGTCCCAAGTCACCGGTTGAATCCCGAATCGAGGAAAATAATGACTCTGTAATATAGTCCGCGAACCAATAATCTTGGTAAGGAATTCTGTTAATCCGGGAGAAGGTGTTAGGCACTCCCGAGTTCCGTGGTTCTAGCACGGTCGCTTTGATCATACTTGGCTTATTGAATTATTTAATTACATAATTTTAAACCTATGTGCATTTGTTTCTTTCACCGCTTTTAATTAAAAATTATCTTGAAACGGGTTACGCATACATATACCCGCTTGTTTGGCGCGTCAAAAAATAAATTATGTCAGGCGAACGTGTTCACAATTAATAACGCTTTATTATTATTAAGAAAAATTTGGGCCGAAGTTGCGAACGCATATCTTAATTTTTATTTTTTAAAAGAATAATAATTATGTCACGCGAACGTGTCCACAGTTAATGAATCTTTATTATTATTATTAAGAAACGTTTAGGCCAAAGTTGCACGAACGCATACTACAGTATTATTTTTAGAAATGTAGTTATGTTACGCGAACGTATACATAATAATATTTAGTATTTTAAATGGCACTAAAGGATATTCTACGAAACATTTGTCATTTCTTATATCTAGCCTACGAAATTTACTTGAAGGCCATATGATTTCAATGAGCTTATGCAAACTAAAAAATAATTAAAATCTGGAACATATTTTATTATTAAGCAAAGATTTGATCGAAGTTGCACGAACGCATACTCCAAATTAATTTAGGATCATGGTCGTGTTACGCGAACGTATATGCAACCACAATCGTATTTTTTTGTTAAAAAAGGCCTAAAGGCTTTCTGCGAGCATTGGTCAAATTTGTATATTTTAATTCACACAAGGGCCATAATTATTTGTGTATCTAATATAGCTAGACTCCGCTAACTTAAGAAGTATGACTATTTGAACAATAAAAGAGTTGAAACTCTACTACTTCCTGAACTAATTAGGAATGCTGCTGGGCTAGAAAAACAATGAGGACCTAAAATCGTTTGGGCTGGACAGGAAGCTCAATTGCATGCAACATATGAAGCCATCTTCAGCTTGATAAATATAAAAATATAGGCCAAGCCATGTTGGGCCAGATGAAAGCCCCAAATTAGAAAATAAGACAACTTCAACAAACAAAAGAGGTCCATTTTTAATTCACTTACAACCCAAATTTCAATCATTATCAAATAAAATCTTACCAAACACATTAAAACTTGACTGGATAAAAACCAATCAATTTTCAGTCCTTTAAAATGATGAAAAACCAATCAGTATTCATTCCAAAGTTTACCAAAATAAAAAAAATTCTTTTAAAAGGGAAATGAAAGAGCACGATTCTTTATATTTTCAAGTCGGTACTTTTATCAAAACGCAGGAAGGCAAAATTATGCTAAACTAACACCTGTACATCCTATTTTTGCATATGCTAAAGTTCAAAGTACAGAATAATCAAGCCCATACTCAAACATGACAACATTCAAATCTTTAAACAGATATCTTTAAAGCAAAAATTATGAATTCATCAAAAACACACAACCCACAAATTTGTCCATGCTAATTAAAATATTGGTTTTAGCACATAGAACTAGTGAATTAAGTATGAAAGTATCATGTCATCAGATCCTTAATAAAAGGCTGGAAATCCATCTAAATACACATGAAGCTACTGAAATAAAGTGAAAGACCAATCTTAAAATTACAAGCAACAACCAGACATATACTAAGTTCAACTAAAACTACAAGCAAACAAATTGGTAAACATCAGACACAGTGATAGCGCCAGTGATGGCGCCCAGCAGATTTCTAGGCAAGCCCGACCATGATATCCAATTTACTAGCCAACTATTAATTAATCTGATCAATTAACGTTAATAACTTGTTTTCATATCAAAATGTTAAGTGTGGAACCCAAATCATACAAAGTATAGCCCAACCAAATCGCGGTGTCACAAGTCTGAGCCTCTACAGATGAGATATCCTACACAATCAAGTCTAGGCAGAATGAAAACAACAAAATGATAAAGAGGAAGAGATCAGGTCCTGCGGATGTCGGCAGCTACCTCGAAGTCTACTCGGGATAACAGTAACAAAGTAGCTGCGATAGCTCAACTGCCCTCCTGAACCTGTGAATCTGCACAAAAAGTGCAGGAAAATGGAGTGAGTATATTTCAACTCAGTGAGTAATAATAATAATTAACAACTGAAAATAAGAACACCTGTACTATCACTAAACAGTTCTAAGGGTATCCTCACAGGTAAGTCATCTCTACAGTGAATAATCCCATTTCTAGTCCACATCTGTCTCACAACGATCCCACACCGACCTAGTCCTCACTCATATTGTTGCGGCGTGCAGCCCGATCCAATATATATATATATATATATATATATATATATATATATATATATATATATATATATATATATATATATATATATATATATATATGATGCAGCGTGCAGCCCACTCCAATATATATAACGCTGCGGCGTGCAACCCGATCCATTTAACGTCGACGGCGCTCACTGGGGGTGTATACAGACTTCGGAGGGGCTCCTTTAGCCCAAGCACTATGATACTGCGGCGTGCAATCCGATCCAATATATATCATATGTATATATTGCTGCGGCGCGTAGCCCGATCCAATATATATAACCGCGCTCACTGGGGGTGGGGTGTGGCGACTCCAAAGGGGCTCCTACAGCCCAAGCGCAATAATACTGCAACGTGCAGTCCGATCCACATGTCTATTACTGCGACATTCAGTCCGATCCAATATATATAGCACTGCGGCTTGCAGCCTGATCCAATATATATAATATGCTCCGGCGTGAAACCCGATCCAATATATATAGGTATATCATTACCTCACAGCGGGTCCTCGACCCCATCTCAGTCAATATAGACTCGGCTTCTCAAGCCCACTCAGCTAGAATAGGGAATCCCACCCTAGGTAGTCTCTCTCAAAGTACACATCTAGTACTGGCTCATGATATGCTAAGCTCATGATATGCTATACAGCTATAATTACGGCTGAGTGTATGTATCCCGCATGATATAAGGGTCACCTAGCTCTACAGGCTTCCCTAATACTCTATAGATCGACACAAGGCCCCAAACATGGCTACTAGCCCAATCACACAGTTATAAGCTCAATCTCAGTCATAATACATAGTAAGACTATAAATCGGGAAGGACCAAGTCCAAATCCCCAGTCACAATGCCACCACGCTCGTCACATGATGCGTGTTTCATCTCAACATAGCTCTGTATAGTGCAAGTACGGGGTTTCAAAGCCTCAGTACATCATTTACTACCACCACTCACCTCGAACCGGTAGAAGTCCTAGCTCGCTTTGCACTTTCCTCGCAAATCAATCTCCTCGGATGCCAAATCTGCTCAAAATCAATAAGAATACATCAATATAAGCTAATTAGACATAAGCCAATCGAAATAACTTGATTTACACCAAAACACACGAAGTTGTCAAAATCCGAATTTTGGTACGCTTCTCGAAAAATTACAAGAGTTAAATTATCGGAATCCTTATCTCTACACTAGTCCATACATATAAAGTTTATCAAAATCGGACTCCGTTTGCTCATTTAAATCGATGATTTACCATAACCCAGGCTTAGGGTAAAAATCCCCCATTAATCCTCCCATTTACAGTGAAATAATTGAAGATTCTAAGATAAAATCACGTATTTAGACCATAAAACTTACCTCCAATGTTTACCCTGTGAAATCCCCTTCAAATCCCGTCACATTGCTCTCTAAGAACTCAAAAATGGAGGATATGTGTAATGGGTTCGCGGATGAAATGTCGTGTTAAAACCCTTCTGTCAGGCACCATTTACCCTATGCAAACGCGATGCTACGCACGCGTTCGCGATGAACAAATGGCAGCAGTCCTCATTCTTCCTCTACGCGAATGCGTGGCCTCAGTCGCGTTCACGATGACCAGCTACCCTTTACCTCCGCGAACGCGATCCAGACTTCGCGATCGCGATACACCCAATCCTCACCTTACGCGTTCACGTCCACTACCTCGCAAACGCGAAGAACAAAACTCCTCGACTCTCCGGTACAATACGCGAACGCGTGGTCATCTTCATGAACGTGAAGAACAAACGTCTGCTGCACCTATGACAGCAGACCTGGTCTCTTCTTTGGCCAAAAATGGTCCGTTTGGACCCCCGGTTTCATCCCGAGGCCCCCGGGACCCCAACAAAAACCACCAACCTACTCCAAAACATGATACGAACTGGTTCCAATCATAAAAACACACCCTTAAACACGGAAATCATCAAATCAAAGCGAATTCAAGCCTAAGTTTCATATAAAACTTTCGAAACCAACATTCGATCAAAAACCCGACCAAACGATGTCCGAATGACCTGAATATTTGCAGGCATATCCAAAATCACCGAGCGGAGCTACTGCAACTGTCGGAATTCCAGTACAACTCCCGAATCAAAATCTCACCTACCGTTCGGATTTCGCTAAAATTCAACCTTAGCCAATTCAAGCCTAAAACTACACCGGACCTCCAAATTCAATTCTGATCACTCTCCTAAGCCACAAATGACCTCCCGGAGCTGACCAAATAATAAGAATTTGATTCTGAGCTCTCTAAGTCACAAGTCAACATCCAGTTGACTTTTCCCAACTATTTCTTCTTCTAAGAGATTATTTGTCTCATTTCCAACCAAACTCCATCCGAATTGACTCAAACTCACCTAATATACATATTGAAACACGAACAAGCATATAACGGGGAAAACGGGGTGATAACTCACATGATGACGGGTCGGGTCATCACATTCTCCCCAACTTAAGAAAACGCTCATCCTCGAGTGGGTCAAGAAACATACCTGGAGACTCAAATAAGTGAGGATATCTGCTCCACATCTCCTGCTCGATCTCCCAAGTAGCCTCCTCCACGGGCCAACCTCTCCACTGCTCCTTGACTGAAGCAATGTCCTTGGACCTCAAATTTCAAAGCTGTCTACCCAGAATAGCCATTGGCTCCACATCATAAGATAGATCACCATCAAGCTGAATCGTACTGAAGTCCAACACATGAGATGGATCCCCAACATACTTCCGGAGCATAGACACATGGAATACTGGATGAACACTGGACAAACTAAGTGGCAAGGCTAGCTCATATGCCACATCCCAAATCCTCCTGAGTAACTCAAAAGGACCAATGTACCTGGGACTCAGTTTTCCCTTCTTCCCGAACCGCATGACACCCTTCATGGGTGAAACCTTCAGCAATACTCTATCACCAACCATGAAAGACAACTCTCGAACCCTACGGTCCGTATAACTCTTCCGGCGTGACTGTGCTGCGCAAAGCCACTCCTGAATTAACTTCAGTCTATCCAAAGCATCCTGAACTAACTCAGCCCCTATCAATCTATCCTCACCGAGCTCAAACCATCCCACGGGAGATCTACACCGTCTGCCATACATCGCCTCGTACGGGGCCATCTGAATACTCGACTAATAACTGATGTTGTAGGCAAACTCTGCAAGTGGCAAGAACTCATCCCATGAACCTCCAAAATCAATCACACATGCACATAACATATCCTCCAGGATCTGAATAGTGCGCTCAGACTGTCTGTCTGTCTGAGGATGGAATGCGGTGCTCAACTCAACTCGCGTACCTAGCTCCCACTGAAATGCTCTCCAAAACTGAGAAGTGAACTGAGTGTCTCTGTCAGATATGATAGACACCGGAACCCCATGCAACCTGACAATCTCCCGAATAAAGATCACCGCTAACCGCTCCGATGAGTAAGTAGTACATACTGGAATGAAATGTGCGGATTTGGTTAGCCGATCAACAATCACCCATACTGAATCGAACTTCTTCGATGTCCGAGGGAGCCCAGTCACAAAATCCATGGTAATCCTCTCCCATTTCTACTCGGGAATAACCATACACTGAAGAACACCGCCCAGTCTCTGAAGCTCATACTTGACCTGCTGGCAGTTGAGGCACCTAGCTACATGCCTAACAATATCCACCATCATCTTTCTCCACCAGTAATGCTGTCTCAAGACCCGGTACATCTTTGCGGCACCCGGATGAATGGAGTACCACGAGATGTGAGCCTCCTCTAATATCAACTCTCGAAGGCCATCTATATTGGGTACGCATATACGGCCCTGCATCCTCAGAACACAATCGCTATCAATAGTCACATCTCTAGCATCATTGTGCAGAACTCTATCCTTAAGGACAAGCAAATGTAGTGGATCATCATACTGACGCTCTCTGATGCGATCATATAAAGAAGACCGAGAAACAACACAAGCCAATACTCGGCTCGGCTCGGAAACATCCAACCTCACTAGCCAATTCGCCAGAGCCTGAACATCATATGCAAATGGCCTCTCCCCAACTGGAATATAAGCTAGGCTGCCCATACTAACCGCCTTTCGGCTCAAAGCATCGGCCACAATATTGGCCTTCCTCGGATGATACAAATATAGTGATGTCATAGTCCTTAAGCAACTCCAGCCACCTCCGCTATCTTAAATTAAGGTCCTTCTGTTTGAACAGATGATGAAGACTGCGATGATCGGTATACACCTCACAAGAGACACCGTACATGTAATGTCTCCAAATCTTCATAGCGTGGACTATGGCTGCTAGCTCCAAATCATGTACATGGTAATTCTTCTCATGGGGCTTCAACTAACGAGAAGCATAAGCAATAACCCTACCCTCCTACATCAAGATACAACCAATGCTCACTCTCGAGGCATCACAATACACAGTATAAAGGTCTAAAGCTGACGACAATATCAAGACTGGTGCTGTGGTCAATGCTGCCTTGAGCTTCTGAAATCTCTCCTCACACTCCTCGGACCATACAAAAGGAGTACCATTTTGAGTCAATCTAGTCAAGGGTGAAGCAATGGAAGAGAATCCCTGAACAAATCGGCGATAATACCCTGCCAATCCCAGGAAGCTATGAATCTCAGTAGCTGAGGTCGGTCTGGGCCAACTCTGCACTGCCTCTATCTTCTTTGGATCCACCTGAATACCATCACTGGACAACACATGTCCTAAGAAGGCCACTGATTCAAGCCAGAACTCACACTTGGAGAACTTGGCATACAACTTCTCCTCTCGCAACCTCTGTAATACAACTCTAAGATGTTGGGCATGCTCCTTCTGGCTACGAGAGTACACCAGGATATCATCTATGAACACAATCACGAAGGAGTCCAAATATGGCCGGAATACACAGTTCATTAGATGCATGAATGCGACTGTGGTTATTGGTTAGCCCAAAATACATCACAAGAAACTCATAGTTCCCATACCTTGTCTTGAAGGATGTCTTCATAATATCAGACTCTCTAATCTTCAGTTGGTGGTAGCCTGAACGAAGATCAATCTTCGAGAATACCCTAGCTCCTTGGAGCTGATCAAATAAATCATTAATGCGAGGCAGAGGATACTTGTTCTTTAGTGTTACCCTGTTCAGCTACCTATAGTCAATACACATCCTCATTGAGCCATCCTTCTTCTTAAAAAACAAGATCGGTGCACCCCACGGTGACACACTCGGCCGAATGGACCCCTTATCTAAGAGTTCCTGGAGCTGCTCCTTCAATGCCTTCAGCTCAGCTGGTGCCATATGATATGGAGGAATAGAAATAGGCTGAGTGCCTGGCACCAAATCGATCCCAAAATCAATGTCCCTGTCCGGCGGCATGCCCGGCAGGTCTGAGGGAAATACATCAAGAAAGTCCCGCATAATGGGAACATAATCAATACTGGGAGTCTGAGCTCTGACCTCCCGTACAAATGCCAAATAAGAAAGACATCCTTTCCCAACCATTCGTTGGGCCTTGGGGAAAGATATTACCCTGCTGGGTACATAATCAGTCGTGCCTCGCCACTTAATCCTCTGAATGCCCGGCATAGCCAAAGTGACTGTCTTGGCATGACAGTCCAAAATAGCATGACGTGGAGATAGCCAATCCATGCCCAATATAACATCAAAATCAATCATGCTGAGAAGCAATAGGTCTACTCGGGTCTCCAGACCCCCAATAGTGACTAGACAAGACCGATATACATGGTCCACAACAATGGTATCACCCACCGAGGTAGATACATGCACGTGCAATGCAAGACACCATCGGGTCGTGCCCAAATGAGGAGAAAAATATGTAGATACATAAGAATAAGTAGAACCAGGATCGAACAATACTGAGGCATCTCTGTGGCAGACTGAAATAATACCTGTAATGACAACATCAGAAGCAACTGCCTCAGATTGGCCCTGCAGAGCATAACATCTAGTCTGTCCGCCTGATCGACCTCCCCCTCGAGGGCGACCCCTAGCTGGCTTGGCGGGTGCTAAGTACAAGGAACAGACGATGAGGGCTGCCCCCTCTGCTGATGGCCTGGGAACAAAACGGGGACACTCTTTGCGGATATGCCCAAACTCTCCGCACTCGAAGCAACTCCCAGGTGCTGGGGGCTGGGACTGATGCGGACCCCTAGCACCGGAGTGTCTTGCTGATGAACTGGGTTGAGAAGAGCCCTGGACAAATGGGGCCTGTGAAGAACTCTGTGCTGGCATAGCGCTGAGAGATTGCTAGCTCTGGTACGGCCCCTGATAACCACGGCCAGAAGATGACCCACGATGATTTGAGCGGGCCGGCTATAAAGACCTGAAAGAGCGACCTCGGCTCTGCTGACCTTGGCTTCTCGTCTGAGTGCCACTAAAACTAGCTGATCCTTGAGGCCTCTTGGCCTCCGTCTCCTCTCGCTCCCTGCGACGATCTGTCTCTATGTCGTGAGCGATATACACCGCATCCTCATAACTATGGCTCAAAACCCTCTCTCGGGTCATCAGAATACGGATAGGATTAATAAAGCCATTAACAAAGCGTCCAATCCTCTCCCGGTCGGTAGGAACCAACCATGATGTATATCTGGATAACTCTGTGAATCTGATCTCATACTCTGATACTGACATGTCTCCCTAGCGAAGCCCCTCAAACTGCATACGCATCTCCTCTCTCTCTGATCGAGATACCCACTTCTCCAAGAACATAGTGGAGAACTCTCGCCATGATAATGGTGCTGCCCCTGTCGGTCTACGACGCTCATAAGCCTCCCACCAAGCAAAGGCTGGTCCCTAAAATTGGAAGGTAGTAAAGGATACACCGTTGGACTCCAAGATCCCTGTCGTACGGAGCATCCGACGGCACTTGTCCAGAAAACCTTGGGCGTCCTCGCCCAGAGCACCACTGAAAATAGGAGGAGATAATCTGCTGAACCTCTCAAGACGATGTTGCTCGTCGTCGGTCATAGCTGGGACCCTATCCCCCTTAACCTGAACAGCTGGCTGTGCTAGGACCACTGGTTGAACTGGAGGAGTCTCAGGTGTCTGCAGGTCCTGCACTGCTGGCTCTGGAGTGCGAGCTGCGGGGGTCTGATGACCACCCCCGGTCATTGATGTAGCTACTGCGGTGGAAGCTAAAACAGCCTGTGCCAGGCTAGTGCAAACCGCTAATATCTGAGCTAGGGTCTCTTGTAGACCCGAAATAACAATGGGAATAGCTGGTGCCTGAACTGGTACTGCTGGAACCTCAACAACTGGAGGTTGTGGGTTAGCAACCTCTGCCTCAGTTGCCCTACCACTTCCACGACCACGATCGCGTCCACGGCCTCTAGCAGGTGGCAATGGTGGTCGTCCACCTCGTCCGGAAGCTCGAGTTCTTGCCATCTGCAAGAGAATAAAATATCAAAGTTTAGTTTTGAATCAACAAAATCGCACGACAAGAATTTCAGGAATTAAAACTTTCCTAAAAGGTTTGCAGCCTCCCGAGGATAAGTACTTGTACCGATCCACGAGACTCTACTAAATCGGCTCATGACTCGCGAGACCTGTTAACCTCGGCCCTGATACCAACTTGTCACGACCCAAACCCCAGCCGTGATGGCGCCTAACACATTACTAGGTAAGCCCGACCATGATATCCAATTTACTAGCTAGCTATTAATTAATCTGATCAATTAACGTTAATAACTTGTTTTCATATCAAAACATTAAGTATGGAACCCAAATCATACAAAGTATAGCCTAACCAAATCGTGGTGTCACAAGTCTGAGCCTCTACAGATGAGATATCCTATACAATCAAGTCTAGGCAGAATGAAAACAACAAAATGATAAAGAGGAAGAGATCAGGTCCTGCGGACATCGGCAGCTACCTCGAAGTCTCATCGGGATAACAGTAACAAAGCAGCTGCGATAGCTCAACTGCTCTCCTGAACCTGTGAATCTGCACAAAAAGTGCAGGGGAGTGGGGTGAGTATTTTTCAACTCAGTGAGTAAAAATAATAAATAACAACTGAAAATAAGAACACCTGTACTATCACTAAACAGTTCTAAGGGTAACCTTACAGGTAAGTCATCTCTATAGTGAATAATCCCATTTCCAGTCCACATCTGTCTCACAACGGTACCACGCTGACCTAGTCCTCGCGCATACTGCTGCGGTGTGCAACCCAATTCAATATATATGCATATATATGTATAACGCTGCAGCGTGCAACCCACTCCATTTAACGTCGACGGCGCTCACTGGGGGGTGTATACAGACTTCGGAGGGGCTCCCTCAGCCCAAGCGCTATAACGCTGCGGCGTGCAGCTCGCTCCATTTAACATCGACAATGCTCACTGGGGATGTATATAGACTTCGGAGGGGCTCCCTTAGCCCAAGCGCTATGATACTGCGGCGTGCAGTCCGATCCACATATATATCACTGCGGCGTGCAGTTCGATCCAATATATATATATATATATATATATATATATATATATATATATATATATATATATATACTATATTGCGGCGCGCAGCCCAATCCAATATATATAACCGCGCTCACTGGGGGGAGGGGGTGTGTGTGCAGACTCCAAAGGGGCTCCTACAGCCCAAACACAATAATACTGCGGCGTGCAGTCCGATCCACATGTCTATTACTGCGACATGCAGTCCGATCCAATATATATAGTGTTGCGACGTGCAGCCCGATCCAATATCTATAATATGCTACGATGTGCAGCCCGATCCAATATATATAGGTATATCATTACCTCACAACGGGTCCTCGACCCCATCTCAGTCAATATAGACTCGGCCTCTCAGGCCCACTCAGCAAGAATAGGGAATCCCATCCCAAGTAGTCTCTCTCAAAGTACACATCTAGTACTGGCTCATGATATGCTATACATCTATAATTATGGCTGAGTGTATGTATGCCGCATGATATAAGGGTCACCTAGCTCTACAGGATTCCCTAATACTCTACAGATCAGCACAAGGCCCCAAACATGGCTACTAGCCCAATCACATAGTTATAAGCTCAATCTCAGTCATAATACACAATAAGACTATAAATCGAGAAGGACCAAGTCCAAATCCCCAATCACAATGCCACCACGCTCGTCACATGACGCGTGTTTCATCTTAGCATAACATTCTATAGTGCAAGTACGTGGTTTCAAACCCTCAGTACATCATTTACTACCACCACTTACCTCGAACCGGTAGAAGTCCTAGCTCGCTTTGCACTTTCCTCACAAATCAATCTCCTTGGATGCCAAATCTGCTCAAAATCAATAAGAATACATCAATACAGGCTAATTAGACATAACCCAATCGAAATAACTCGATTTACACTAAAACCCACGAAGTTGTCAAAATCTGACTTTTGGTATGCTTCTCGAAAAATTACAAGAGTTATATACTAAGCAGGGAAATAATCCTGGCCGTTGGATAAAGCATGATCAACGGGTAGGATTAGGGAAATAAACGCATACGGCATCGTTTGTTTTACGTTCGGGGTCAGTTAGAATCGGGTAACTGTTCGGATCAGAAAATGGGTAAAGGAGACGTGATCTAGGCCGTTTGATCAAAATGCTTCGAACGGCTTGGATCTCTTGACGATGAAACGACATAGTTTGGTCATTAAAAAACGTCGTTTCATCCATCTTTGAGACCAGATAACTTGGACCGGGTGAGGGTATGAATTTGGGCCTGGAATTGATCAAAATGTATGGGGCCGCCCAATTTTGGACTTTCTCTTTATTTCTTTATTTCTAGTTACTAAAACCTAAAATTCTTATTTAAATAATAAAAATAAAAAATTTAACTAATTAAAAATAGTAATTATTATGAGCAATTAAATATCAATTTAAAAGGCAATCACACAATTAAACACCGAAAATTGCAAAGTATGTTATATATATATATATATATATATATATATATATATATATATACCTTTTTTGTAAAATACGTAATTTACTACTTAACTCAAGAATTGTAAAGTTAATCCAAGACACATTCGCGACCTATTTTTGTATTTTTATTTATTTAAACAAATAAACATGCACGCATAAATGCAAATAATAGCACGAAATCCACAAAATTGCACACAACGAAACAAAAATTATTTTGTTTTGAATTCTTTGGGAGTGATTCGTGTGAGGCAAAAATCACGTGCTCACAGCTGCCCCTCTTTGCCCGGAAATACGAAGAGTTTTCGTGCAAAGATAAGTGAGAGGATACGAGCAATTTTTGCCCATTTGAGTACTCTGTGCGAAGAATTTTTTTGAAAGATTTGACCGAACCTTTGCTTCAATAGGTCTCCTACATATCCCTGGCTAAAAGGGAATCATGTCAATATAGTTCGGGAAGTTTTGGTAGCTGGGAGTACCATTAAGTTGTGATCTTGCTGTTACTGCTATTGTTGATGTTGCTTACTGACCTCCTTATTATACCGTGTTAAAAATAAGAAGCTAGACTAAATTATATTCTATGAATTGCAAAATCTTATCTATGTCTTCAACTTGTGCTTCTTGTTTTTCTTCTGATGTTTCTTCTTAAGCTCTCGACTTCTCTTAATTTCCGAACCTGAATTGCTTACTCCTTTATTGTAAGCTTCAAATTATTTTCCTTCGAAGCCTGAATTGCCTTCTTCTGACCCTCGTTGCCTTCCTACTGATTTCTGAATTTGGATTTACGTTGGGGATTTTGTTATCTCTTCCGCTTTCCTGGTGGGTTACCGACTTCTTGAATTAAAAGGGTACGACTTTCCGCTCTCTCGGCGGGCTACTATCTTCAAGAAATTTTGAAAATAAAAATGTCATTCCGTTCTTCAGGCGGGCTCCTGACTTCAACAACAACTTTAAAAATAAAATGCCATTCCATTCTTCAGGTGGGTGCCTGACTTCAATAACAAAAACCCCAAAGATAAATCTCCATCCGTTCTTCAGGAGGGCACCTGACTCCAATCAATGATTTAAGACTTCCACTTAAAGAGATAACGCCTTTCTGTTATTCAGGCGGGTGCTTGACTTCATCAACAAACTCCAAAAATAAGTCACCATTCCATTCTTCAGACGGGTACCTGACTTTATCAACAAACGCCGAAAATAAATCGTCATTCCATTCTTCAGGCGGGCACCTGACTTCAACAATAACTTTGAAAAATAAATCGCCATTCCGTTCTTCAAGCGGGCACCTCACTTCAACAATGATTTATAACTTCAACTAAAACTTTAAGTAAAACGCCATTCCGTTCTTCAGGCGGGCACCTGACTTAAACAACAAACTCTGAAAATAAATTACCATTCTGTTCTTCAGGCGGGCACCTGACTTCAACAATAACTTTGAAAAATAAATCGCTATTCCGTTTTTCAGGCGGGCACCTGACTTCATCAACAAAATTCGAAAATAAATCGCTATTCCATTCTTCAAGCGGGCACCTGACTTCAACAATAACTTTGAAAATAAATCGCCATTCCGTTCTTCAGGCGGGCACCTGACTTCAACCGTGATTTAAAACTTCAACTAAAACCTAAAGTAAAATGCCATTCCGTTCTTTAGGCGGGCACCTAACTTCAACAATAACTTTGAAAAATAAATCGCCATTCCGTTCTTCAGGCAGGCACCTCACCTCATCAACTATTTCACCTGCATTCTATTACCGTCGTCTCCCTAAACCATTTCCTTCTTCTTGAATTATTTCCTTTTAGAACTGCTTCCCTCAAAATTTGTGTTGCCTTCCCTCTTAACCAATGGGGATAACACTGTTGGAATTATTTAGTTACTTGTTGGGGATAATACCATTGGGGAATCTCCTTTCTTCCCCTACTTTTCTACTTCCTTCAAAACTTTTATTTTCTCTCAAAATTGCCGGGTATCAAAATGTTATCAGCTGGGAATTGCCGTGTTGAGGATAACAATGCTGGGGAATCCTTTTTCTTTATTCCTCTATCAAAACATCCTTCATTCCTCTGCGTTTTGTTCCTCTGAAAGTTGTCGGAGATAACACCGCCGAGGAGTTTTCATTCTTTCAAAACTGGTGTTTCATTCTTCCAAAAATTGCTAGAGATGACATTGGCCTTTTTCTTTTCTGAACATAAGTTTCATCCTTTTGTTCTGTCTGCATGGGGATACAACTTCTTTTAGCAAAGCTTGTTGTTTTCTTTCTTTCAAAACTGTTGGGGATAACGCTGGTTCAATGACCATTTGTCCTTAAAACTCGGGCTATCTCGTTTTTCTATAGATTGTTTTTCTCTATAACTTGGCAATGTTTTTTTCCTTAAACTGATGGGAATTCCATCTCCTTCACAACCTTGTGTTTATCTTCCATCTTCTTTAAGTGGGATATTTGATTCAAGAAAATTTTCGCAATGAGAGAAAATTTCCTGCCTCAGTTTGATAATCTTCTTTGTGGTCCGTCTTTCCTTCACCAATAACTCTCCCTTTTCTGCTTTAAATCAAAGAAAAATTTGTTAGTTTAAAATGTGGCAAGTGGTCGGGCCACTCTTGCTGGGGATGGTTTTTCCTTTTCTCTTTTGCCTGCTCTGCGCTCCCTGAACTTGTTGGGGAATGCTGTTATTTGCTGGTGATGATATTCTTGCCACGGATGACTTTTCTTTTTCCTTGTTTTCTCTGTGTTGTTCGACCCTCTCGGTCGATAATCTGTTCGGGAAGCTCCTTCTTCCCGATGATCATTATTGATGCAATTTCTCCATAATTGTTTTCCAACCTACTCCGTACTTCCTCCGAAACATCAGACCAACCTATCGTTTGGTCCTACAATAAAACGTCTTTTTGACTTATGGATTTATCTTGTCCCTACTCACATTTGCTTTGCACCGTTTTGGTGATTAGTAGTAAACTCTGAAAATTCCTTCTCAAATCAAATTTCTAAAAAGAAAGTGTTTTGACGAAAATTGATGATTGCGAAATAAATAAAAAGAGAAACTTTTCTGAATGGATGTTGGAAAATAAAAGATAAGAATTTATCTTAATGGTATAACCAATCCAAATGATCATGTCATGCATTTTGGTATTAATCAACCCAGTCTATTTGTATCAATCAATTTTCTGATAGCCTCATATTGCCGGGGACAATCATGCATCCAATTCTCCGCCGAATGCGGACACTTTTTGACAATCTTACCTCTCCATCTCGTAGTGACCTTCAAAGGGTTTTAACTAATGAGATTATCTCATTGCTCTCAAACTCCCGTCGCCTTATGGTGCCTGTGAAGGTTTTCACCAATAAGACTCTCTTATTTTGTTTCTCTCGGCTTTCGTCGCCTTATGGTGCCCATGAAGGTTTTCACCGATAAGACTCTCTCATTTTGTCTCTCTCGGCTTTTGTCGCCTTATGATGCCTGTGAAGGTTTTCACCGACAAGACTTTCTCATTTTGTCTCTTTTCTTTGCTGGGGACTGGAGTGTTATCAACAAGATTCTCTCTACTTGGGGTTCCCTTTACTACCAATTCCTTCAGCTCATGATCTTTATTCATTCGGGGATCGGGGTGTTATTCTTGGCTTTCTTTTGCATGACTCCACACCTCTCGGATACTGATCGGGAGGTCTTTTGGATATAAATATAGTTTTTTGTGTGTGAGGCTAAAGAAAAGGATATAACTTTAATGGGTAAAACATTACAACTTTTGGAATCATACTTTTCCTAAAAAAAAATAACTTCTGCCCCAGTTTTACTGCTCGGGGAATCTTTGATTTTTGTGACACTATGACCGAGCCGTGAGGTGCCTACGTATCCTCTTTGAGGAATCAGGTCGAACGTAGTTCACTGAACTCCTTTGTTTTTCTTGTGATCTCTTTTTTTCTTTTTTTTTTCTTTTTTTTTGTTTTTGTTGTTATTAATTTTTTTCAATCATTCTTCGTTTTCATTAATGATTCCAAAATAGGGCTATGAAAGAATAATTAAGGCTCAAGGGGGGGAAATACAAAGGTTAAAAGTGATTGGATAGAAGAAAGAATATGGGTTGCCTACGTATCTCACATCCGGTGAGAATCAAAGTAGTGTAGTTCTGCTTAACAAATAGACTACTTTGAAAACAAATGACATCTTTTATTTTATAAATAAACTATTTTTAGAAAAATCGGTAGAGTTTTGACACTATTTGGACTTTTTTTTAAAACAAGCGATTAACTCTCTTTACTCTTATACTGGTATTTTTCCTAAATTTCTTTTATAAGCCGGTCAATATGTAGATCTGAAGAAAATAAATGCACAAGTAGGATGTATCATATTGGTCTTTATATTTCGGGTACACCTGTCCTAGACAGACCCAACCCCAGTGTTGAGTCTCCAAAGTCAAATGCATGTGATGCAAACAAACGTTCCTACTAGGGATTCGGCGCGAGGCTATGTTATTCTAAGTTTAGAACATTGAGTTTGTTGTTCTTTACTTGGCCTACCCGAGAGGATAACTCGAGCCGAAGTGGGGATAACGTGCCGGGAGCACGAAAGGCAGCCCGGCCTAGTTACTTGACCCAATCTCTAATTGGTATGACTTCTAACAGAAAGTGGGTCACGCGCACGTGTGCACTATAAATTCAGAAGTCTCATAGGGGTGATGTAAGAAAACAGTTATATACAATTCAAATAATATTAAAGCGGTAAACAGATAGCATTTTAGCATAAAGGTTCACAAAAATACAATAATTAACACTAAATAATCCAAATAAAAATTATTAAACAAGTTTGAATTCTGTAACCCTGAACCAAAAGTTCTGGGTTTTTGTTATGCCCAGTAGAGTTGCCAGAGCTGTCACACCTCCTTTTGGTGCTTACTATGCCCCGAAAAGGGTAAAATAATAAAGGGAGCTATTTCCAACTTAAAGTGACAATCGAAACAAGATTTATTTAATTAAAATCAGAGTCGCCACTTCGGAGATTTATGGTGTTCCAAGTCACCGGTTGAATCCCGAATCAAGGAAAATAATGACTCTGTAATATAGTCCGTGAACCAATAATCTGAGTAAGGAATTCTGTTAACCCGAGAGATGGTGTTAGGCACTCCCGAGTTCCGTGGGTCTAGCACGGTCGCTTTGATCATACTTGGCTTATTGAATTATTTAATTATATAATTTTAAACCAATGTGCATTTGTTTCTTTCACCGCTTTTAATTAAAAATTATCTTGAAACGGGTTACGCATACGTATACCCGTTTGTTTGGCGCATAAAACAAAATAAAAAAATTATGTCACGCGAACGTGTTCGCAATTAATAACACTTTATTATTATTAAGAAAAATTTGGGCCGAAGTTGCAAACGCATATCTTAATTTTTATTTTTTAAAAGAATAATAATTATGTCACGCGAACGTGTCCACAGTTAATGAAGCTTTATTATTATTAAGAAAACTTTAGATCAAAGTTGCACGAACGCATACTCTAGTTTTATTTTTAGAAATGTAGTTATGTTACGCGAACGTATACATAATAATATTTAGTATTTTAAACGGCCCTAAAGGATATTCTACGAAATATTTGTCATTTCTTATATCTTGCCTACAGAATTTACTTGAAGGCCATATGATTTCAATGAGCTTATGCAAACTAAAAATAATTAAAATCTGCAACATATTTTATTATTAAGCAAAGATTTGATCGAAGTTGCGCGAACGCATACTCCAAATTAATTTAGGATCATGGTCGTGTTACGCGAACGTATATTCAACCACAATCGTATTTCTTTTTTAAAAAAAAGGCCTAAAGGCTTGCTGCGAGCATTGGTCAAATTTGTATAATTTAATTCACACAAGGGCCATAATTATTTTGTGTATCTAATATAACTCGACTCTGCTAGCTTAAGAAGTATGACTATTTGAACATTAAAAGAGTTAAAACTCTACTACTTCCTGAACTAATTAGGAATGCTGCTGAGCTAGAAAAACAATGAGGACCTAAAATCGTTTGTGCTGGACAGGAAGCCCAATTGCATGCAACATATGAAGCCATCTTCAGCTTGATAAATATACACGGTCAAGTCATGTTGGGATAGATAAAAGCCCTAAATTAGAAAATAAGACAGCTTCAACAAACAAATGAGGTCCATTTCTAATTCACTTATAACCCAAACTTCAACCATTATAAAATAAAATCTTAGCATCACATTAAAACTTGACTGGATAAAACCCAATCAATATTCAGTCCTTTAAAATGATGAAAAACCAATCAGTATTCATTCCAAAGTTTACCAAAATAAAAAAAAAATCTTTTAAAAGAGAAATGAAAGAGAACGATTCTTTAAATTTTTAAGTCGGTACGTTTGTCAAAATGCAGGAAGGCAAAATTATGCTAGACTAACACTTGTGCATCCTATTTTTGCATATGCTAAAGTTCAAAGTACAGAATAATCAAGCCCATACTCAAACACGACAACATTCAAATCTTTAAACGGATGTCTTTAGAGCAAAAATTATGAATTCCTCAAAAACACACAATGCACAAATTTATCCATGCTAATTACACTATTGGTTTTAGCACATAGAACTAGTGAATTAAGTATGAAAGTATCATGTCATCAGATCCTTAATACAAGGCTGGAAATCCATCCAAATACACCTGAAGCTACTGAAATAAAGTGAAATACCAATCTTAAAATTACAAGCAACTACCGTACATATACTAAGTTCAACTAAAACTGCAAGCAAACGAATTGGTAAACATCAGACACATGACAATAATACTAAGATCAGATTTTGAAAAGAAACTGCAACTTGGACATTGGAACACTATCTTTCAATTAACATTCATATTTCAATTGCAGGGATCGGAAATTGTACCTCGAGATTACAACAAGGAAAAGAGGTAATCACAGTAAACAGCAACAACAGTAAACCTCAGCACCGAGAAAATGGTTGACAATATCACTTGAAACCAGTTTTGGAACTCAATGGATACCACACAAAGATCAGAACCAATATCCAACCGAAATTAACCCAAAACTTGAATATCACACATACTTTAGCTCAATTCTACTATTAATTGCTCAAAAACTTGTCATATAGTGAATACTACAAGAAATTTCCAAGATTTTTTCAATGGAACAGTAGTATCTTTGTATTCTTATGCTCAAACTTGAATGAAACAATGTTTTTTACAGCTTTTTGTTTTAGTATTTTTTTTCCAGCTCTTAAACCTTTTGGACTCTCTCCTCTTTTTTTTTTTCTGTCCATTTTCAGTCTGATTTCCAACCTTTTATAGGCATACAATTGATGCTTTTTCTTGTGACGACCCGGCCCGTCGTCACGAGAATTACCACCCCATTATGTTGTAATTATAAGTTTTATGCTTTCATATCAGTGTTAAAGTCTATCGGGTGAGTTAGGAGTGAATTGGATTGAAAATGAGGCATATAGCCTTTTTGAAGGAAACTTGAATAACGAAAGTCAACCCAAAGTTTACTATTTAGTTAGAGGGCTCGGAATCGGATTCTGACGATTCGGTTAGTTCCGGGAGGTGATTTGTGACTTAGGGGAGCAATCGGAGTTGAATTTGGAGGTCCGGTGTAGAAATAGGCTTGAAATGGCTAAGGTTGAATTTTGGCGAAATCCGAACAGTAAGTGAGATTCTGATCTGGGGGTCGGAATGGAATTCCGACAATTCCTGCTGCTTCATCATGTGATTTTGAATATGTTCGCAAATTTTCAGGTCATTCGGACGTCATTTGGTCGGGTTTTTGATTGAATGTGTAATTCGGAAAGTTTGAAGGAATTTAGGCTTGAATTCGATGTGAATTATGGGTTTTGATGTTGTTAGACGTGTTTTAAGGATTGGAACAAGTTCGAATAAGGTATTAGAATGTGTTGGTGTGGTTGGATGAGGTCCCGGGGGCCTCGGGGTGTTTTCAGATGGTTCATGGAGAAATTGCAGGTTTGTGATTCTGTTCTGTTGTTTCCGCTCCTGCGGAAATGGGAGCGCAGGAACGAGTCTGCAGGAGCGGACAAGAAGACGCAGAAGTGGAGGCGACCGCTGAAGCGGAACCTGGCCCGCAGGGGCGGCTTCGCTGGTACGAGAGGGCAATCGCAGAAGCGGTCTAGAGGCGTGATGGAGAAGTTCACAGAAGTGGATTGTGGATCGCATAGGCGAGTCCGCAGGAGCAGACTCTTGTTCGCAGAAGTGGGAAAGACCGCAGGGGCAGAGGAGATACCGCAGGAGCGGTCCGTGGATTGCAGGTGCAGAAATGGCCAAATAAGCCTGGGTTCGCAGAAGCGATTCCGCAGGGGCGTAAATTGTCCGCAGAAGCGAAAATCGCAGAAGATTAATTGTATCAAAAGTTAGAAAATTTCAGAAACATTTCACTAATTTGGGTCTCGGCTTTAGAGGCGATTTGGGCGATTTTGAAGAGAAACTCAAGGGAAATCATCCAGGTAATCAACTATGGACTTAAACTATGATTAGTATTAATAATATTATGCAATTATATCATGAAAATGGAGGAATTTGGGGTTATTTATGGAGGATTTAGCCCTAGGCTTGAACTTTAGAACATCAAGATTTTGAATGGGCAAATGGAGTCCGAATTTGGTAAATCTTATGTGCTTAGACTCGTATCGAGATGAGGGTTCCGAATATGTGACTTTCATGATTTTTCGAGAAACGTACCGAAAGTCGGGTTTTGGCAACTTTGCCATTTTTGGTGTAAATCGAGTTGTATTGATTGGGTGTCGTCCCATTGGCCTAATTTGTTGTATTTCTACCTGTATTTGATCAGATTCTACGCGTGCGGAGCTTGATTCTCATGGAAAGGGCTTCGCGAAGTAGGCGTCGCGCTGTATTGAGGTGAGTAATAGATGTGGGTGATGACCAGCGGGTTTGAAACCCCAGTATACCACTTTGTGACGCTGTATAGCGGCGAGACACGTACTCTCTTGAGAGTGCGGGGTCCATTGTGATTGGGGACTATGGCTTAGTACGACTTGTTGGCATTGTGTTATGATAATTGGCTATTCTTGAGCCGTTGAACCTCCTTCTCGGATGGTTGCATACCATATATTGTGATATTGGCCACTCTTGAGCCGTAGAACCCCCTTCTTGGGTGGTTGAGTATACTTGTGGGCCGTGAGCCAGTTATTGGATCCCGCGAGGATCGTTATCATTGTCTTATGATATTGACATGTTAGTTACTACCAGTCCGTACCTATTTCTGTTATCATGCTATTTCCAATCTCTGGAACTTGATATTACTGTTTTCCAATTGAAAAATGATAAAAGGGTTTTCAAAACTACTTTCGAGCCTGCGAGGCTGTATTTGCATATTAGCTGACTAGTAGTGGATCGGGCGGCGCACCGCAGCGGTATATATGTTGGATCGGACTATACGCCGCAGTAATATTGTGCTTGGGCTGTAGGAGCCCCTCCGGAGTCCGAACCCCCACAGTGAGCACGGGTACCCAAATTGGATCGGGCTACGCGCCGTAGCGGTCATATCATGCATTGTATTGAGCTACATCTGATAGCTGTTATACTGTTTTGTTGGTACTTGCTGGTACAGGTACACTTGATATTAATTTCGGACATGGTATTTGATTACAGCTTTACATAGTGCTTTATTGCGGATTTCTTATCTGCGCTGTCTTACCCCTGTTTATTACCACTGAGTCTGGCAGTACTCATTTTACTCCCTGTACCTTGTGTGCAGATCCAGGTATCTCCCAACAGTGATCTGGTAGCTGTTCGAGACGACTTCTGTAGGATATTCGAGGTAGCTGCAGAGTCCGCAGGACCCGATATTCCTTCCTACTATATTTTGATTATGTATTGCTATTTCTTTCCGCACTTGGTATCTTGTAAACCATTGTTACACTTATGTTCATTAGAGGCTCATGACTCTTGACCCTTCGGTCCATGGGAGTTGGTATGTGTTGGGACTTGGTTCCCCGTTTTCGATATATATATCACTGTTGTTTCATGTTTTGATATGTTAATTGGGATAAAGCGAGCTCCTAGCTCCGTTATTGTTATTGAGTGGTCAGGCTGAGCTAGCATTGTGCTTGGCGCCATCACGACCGGATTTGGGGTCGTGACATTTCTATTAACAACTTAGTCTTTTTTTTTTCAATTTTAATTAGGCACTCAATTTCCACTTACTTAGTGCTTTATTAGTTAATTCAGTAGTACCCATTTCAGTCCTTAAAATCAACAATTAGTGTCCTTTCCACTATTTTTTGTTTCCACTTACCTAATAGCAAACTTTAAATAAATTAACCAAATGATTTAAAACCCCAAAACAACCCTGAAATCACTGAAAGCCTGCTGGAATTACTGTCTTATCCTATAATTATCAATCAACCTTAAAACTAATTAATTCTTAAAATCTGTTTTATTTCTAGTAACTAAACATAACTAATTTATGATAATTCCAAGAATTACTACAGCTATAACCAAGATAATCTTAATACAGGCAACGACTTTAAAAGGAATTGAAGCAAGGTATGAGTTCAAGTGAACAAAACCAACATCAAATTAATCAGAGAAAGGAACCACAAGGATAACCTACTGGGAAGAAGAATTTACTATTGATCATGTTGTTCTAACAATCAAAACTAAAAAACTAATTAATGACGTGTATTCTATCGACTATACAGGCTATAATATATAATAATTAACAACAATCAATCAACAATGATTAAGAAAACTAATTAATCGACGAAATTAATTAACGGTTATATAGCCTATAGTGTACATTTAAACAAACAAACATAAATAAATTGACTAAATAAAGATCGAAAGTGGAGAGAAAAAAACAAAACAGTTGATCAATCAAAAGAAAATAAAAGATTACTAATAACAAAAACTAAACAGATAACAACCTTTGATAAAAATAGAACAAAAGAAAAAAGGAAAAATACCTCAAAGGATTAGAGATGAAACTGACTCAAGCTCGAACCAGATTTGGCCTTTTCGAGGTTGAACAAACCTTAATCGAATTATTTCCAACCGAAAATACCCCGATTAAGGTCTATTAGACCCCAAATCTCTAGTTAATTGGAAAAATTCTAACATTTGGATTTTTAGGGTTCTTGAGGGTGTGATTTGGGATTCGAATGGTTCCCACAAGATTCGAAGGGAACCATTAGTGACTTAGGGGTGAGGGAAGCCTGGGGGTGCCATGGTGTGAATTTGGAGGGGTTTGGGGTAGATTTCCATTTGGCTCGAATCTTTGATTGAAGATTCGAGAAGCTGCAGACTGATTCGAGCCAAGATGGTAACGAATTCGTGGAGAGGGGAGTTAGGGGGTTCCGTGGTGTAAAACTGGGATCGATTGGACACCGGCCGCCGGCGGAGGCGATTTCTGGCCGGCAGAGCTGGGCGGAGGTATACAGCTCTGTTTCTAACATTAGAGACGGGCGATGGGGGGGGGGGTTCTAGAAGGGGTGGGGTGTGGTGTGTTTGGGATTTATATACTAAGCAGGGGAAATGATCCTGGCCGTTGGATAAAGCATGATCAACGACTAGGATTAGGGAAATAAATGCATACGACATCGTTTGTTTTAAGTTCGGGGTCAATTAGAATCGGGTAACGGTTCGGATCAGGAAATAGGTAAGGGAGACGTGATCTAGGCCGTTCGATCAAAATGCTTCGAATGGCTTGGATCCCTTGACGATGAAACAGCGTAGTTCGGTCATTAAATTACGCCGTTTCATCCGTCTTTGAGACCAGATAACTTGGACCGGGTGAGGGAATGGATTTGGGCCTGGATTTGGTTAAAATGTTTGGGGCAGCCCAATTTCGGACTTTCTCTTTATTTCTTTATTTCTAGTTACTAAAACCTAAAATTCTGATTTAAATAATAAAAATAAAAAATTTAACTAATTAAAAATAGTAATTATTATGAGCAATTAAATATCAATTTAAAAGGCAATCACACAATTAAGCACTGAAAAATGCAAAGTATGTTATATATATTGTAAAATACGTAATTTACTACTTAACTCAAGAATTGTAAAGTAAATCCAAGACACATTCGCCACCTATTTTTGTATTTTTATTTATTTGAACAAATAAACATGCACGCATAAATGCAAATAATGGCACGAAATCCACAAAATTGCACACAACAAAACAAAAATTATTTTGTTTTGGATTCTTTAGGAGTGATTCGTGTGAGGCAAAAATCACGTGCTCACAGTCGAGTGAATACTTGCTCGAACTTAAAATAAAGTTAGCTCTTAGGCTTCATAGGTAGTCTTTGAGTGAGAATTTGCTCAATCTCGGGTAGCCCTTGGGCTTGATAGTTGAGTGAGTGTTTGCTTGAACTCAAAATAAAGATAGCCTTTAGGCTTTATAGATAGTCCATGAATGAGAATTTACTCGAACCCGGGTAGCCCTTGGGCTTGGTAGTCGAGTGAATGTTTGCCAGAAATCGACTTGGAGACAGTCCTTAATCATTTTTGACAAATTAATTCCCTATGCCTTGGTCATGATGCCAATATCATGACATAAGCGGTTGAAGTGACTGAAAAGTTGCTTTCTATACGATTCTCAAAATTATTAATTGGTGGCAGCTGACACTAGGCCTTTTGGCTTCCTCAACATGCTTAAATGATCTTTATAAATAGATAGATCCCATAACCTTACAAACTTTATTCTCACATTGCTTTCAAGGTCCCATTTAACTTTTTTCAATTTCCTTGAGGTCTCCCTTTTCTTTTCTAACAACAATTTATATCTTCTCGGATCTACCGCATAGTGATGACTAAAACTTCTAAATCTGTTTCTCAAAAGGAAAAAGCTCCTTCATCTTCTTGATCGAATGAGAGTAAACCGGTAGTGCCACCTCGTATCAAGGAATTCATCCCCTCGCCGTGTGAGATAGTATTCGATTTCGAAATCAAAAACCTATTTCCACACCAGGTCGATGCGAGCCCATGTCTCGATATATTTTGACCAAGGCCAAGCTCGAGAAAGTAGAGGAGGATTGAAAATAGGACAATAAGGAAGTAGTGATTCCTTCCTCTAAGGAAGATATAAATACATATAAAGCAGGTTACTTGAGCGTATATACTTACCCGTTTACATTGGGACCTGCAATTTTAACTCAGGGGCCAATAGACCCAGTTATCCTCGACTTTTGCCACTGATACCGAGAAATTCTCGACTAGGTCTACCACTAATTCTGGAGAATTGTTACTTAATCAGGTTCTTTTAGAACCAAATCGAGGGGATGTCTTTTACCCTCGATCATCTGATCAAATTATACAGTCCTGACTTTATTGTGTGGGCTTGATAAAATTGCAATGTCGATATTTAAAATCCCTTTTTCTAATATCGTTGAGGACAAAGACCGTGGGTGGATGAGTCAGTTTATCCAAGTCAAGACCTCCGATCTGATTCCTGCTGATTGGATGTCGTTCCCCGAGGAGTGGAACATGAAACGTGAGTATACCTTTCTTTCTTTTCTTTTCCTTGACTTTATACTTTTCTTTGAACTAACATCTTTACAGTGGTGTGGCTACTGCTTGGTTTCTCAGTAGGGTCCCTGACCTCGAGGGCTAGGTCCAAAAGTTGGCCTTTACCTCCCCTTACTCTGAACGTTGATGGCGAGATCTAGCCAAGGGTCGATGGGAGGCAAAAAACCATGATGAATTCCCTTGTTCGTTTTTAGTGTTTCTGTTATGGGATACTAATTTGATTTCATATAGGTCTTGGAGATGTTGTTGTATTGAGGCTGGCCCCAGCTAGTGAAGTGGAGGTTCCGAAGCCTCCCAAAGAAAGAAAAAGGAGGAGAGAGTCATCCAAAAATCCTATGATGCCAAAGAAAAGCTTGGCTTGAAGGCCTAAGGCCGATACGATGGCATTATCTCTGGAAATGGCCCAACGCCTTCGGGACCAGAAGGAAGAAGAAGATAATTGTCACACCTCCTTTTTCCGCACCCGCGAGAGCGCAAGGGAGTTTTTCCAATTAAAGGACAATCGAGACGGGATCAATTTATTAAATTCGGAGTCGCCACTTGGGAAAATAATGGTGTCCCAAGTCACCGGTTTGATCCCGAACCGAGGAAATTTATGACTCTGTAATACAGTCTGCGAAACTAGAAACCTGGATAAGGAATTCTGTTAATCCGGGAGAAGGTGTTAGGCACTCCCGGATTCCGTGGTTTTAGCACGGTCGCTCAATTGCAATTTTTGTTTCTATCTGATTCTTTTATATATTTTAACTATGTGCTTTTAATGCTCCGCTCTTATTTTTTAGAAGAATTGCGACGTTACGAAAACACATTTCGAGTCACACCGCAACCAGTACGCCTGTGACTTTAATGTATTCCAGTTTCGCCGAGAGTAAGATTTGGGTCACATAAATGCACACCCTTATTCAGGAAAGTAATTTTATTTCAAATCGTACCTAAAGAGTCTATCGTCTATTTAACTTTAGGAAAGGCCCGTGAAATTCACTAGACGGTCCTCACAAGTCTAAATTTCCATGACAATTATTCGGGGGCCCCACAATTAGGTGTTTAGTGCGGCGAGGCTCATCTCGCTCTTTTATTAAAGGCCAGACCTAACATGATTATGCCTTTTTATTTGACTGGTCTCAAACAATAAACCAAGGTCCTGGTTAAACGATATTTTAAAACTATACATTAAAACCTCCCAGTCAAGTTTATACCAACGGACTTATGGATCCATTTCTAATGAAACGAGGCCAAGGAATTTGTCATTTATACTATAGAGTTGGCTATCAAATTCTGACGTCGAACCCGCAACTATTTGACATATGCGAATGATTCACATTAAAGTCCTCGTTTGCGTGATTTTATTAAGTTCCAATTAATAGCCCAACCCTAATTGCAATTATCTAATAATCTAAGTTCATGACAGATTGTTATAAAAATGGTAGTGAGACATGGTACTAGCTTTCAGATTCCTTTATATACATGGCTAAGCTATTAAGCTACCTTTAGAATTTATCAGCAAAGTATCCATGAGATTGTATTACTCCGTATATTTTGGCACACGAGACTTCAACAATCAAAGTAACCAAACCAACATGAGGTATTAATACTACAATACTGAACATCATCATCACAGTCACATAATCTTCATAGAAAAAATGTTCAATTATTTCATGTCATGATTACAACTGGTTTACTCAATCCTAATCAAACTTCATACATCTTCAATCATAGACGAGTATTTAGCTAAACATTTCACAAATGGATACAAAAATAGAACATCGAATGAACTTAGTCAACTGTTTCGTATATGCTTCTTCATTTGATTTTCCAAGTCAAACTCTCATCGATTCTTTACGATTGTATACAAGGATATAGAGAGTACCTGGACAATGGAAACAGAAGGAGAAGAAGAAGTCAGCAGTAGTAGTATGCAACAACAGCAGACTCAGCAACAAATGTCACAGCAACAACCAACCAGTAGACACTTAGCACACAGTCAGTAGTGGTCCGAAACTCAGCAAGCAGAACAACACAATCAGCTCCAGCAAACTAATGATACACAACTTCAAACGACCAGTGACAAACAACTCCAAACAACAGGGCAAACGACCCCAAAATCTATGTAAGAGATCTCTCGGAACTTAAGACACAGTCCAATGAAACAGTAACAAAAGATCCAATGGCAAATCCAGGAGAAACCAAAATCCCACTGTCTATTTCCCTACAGTTTCTGTATGTGTGAATGACTATAGTGTCCTCTGTGTGTGTCTGCCCCCATTGTGTGTTTTAAAACCCTGTTTATCCCCCTCTATCACTGTATTTTTCGGCCCCTCCCTCAGTGTCTGTTCTGTTATTATCTCCAAATCTTTCAGCATTTGTAGCCCAAAACTACCCTGCCAGCTCTTAAAAATTATTATTCAAATCATCTCTACCCATGATATTCCCTTACAGCCCCAATACTATGTGTCTTTTCTTTATTTAATTCAAAAGTTATAGATGGGATATTTTAATTACTTCTTTTAACCCATCCACATACCACTATGTCTTGTTCCCCACTTTTATTAAATAATTCCTTACCTTAGCATTATTAGTGCTTAGTAGACACATCACTCAATTTAAATAATTCTTCAAGTTTTCAGTTTTCATTATAGCTATCACCAAATCCAGCGTAACAATTGACTACACTGATTCTGATTAATCATTTTGAATCTGAACCAAAACCACATGGATACTAAGCAAAACTCAACAGGGCACTGAAGTTGAAGCTGAATCAAAAATCACATTAACACTAAACATCAAACTCAATAGAATATTATTATACTTCAGATCGTCAAATTCAATAATAGTTCAAAACAACAATTAACTACGCACGGAATGAGTTAATCCCAAACGACAGAGGTATGGAACATGATTCATTAACACATAAGACAGGGCAAATTCACGATAACCAGCAATACAGAGAAAACAAAATCAAGAGTAGGACCAAAACTCTATTCTAAACGAAATAAGGGAAAAATGATAAACTTATCGGAACCAAACTTGAACTGGCGACTGAACTTGAAACTGGACTCAACCTCGGCTCAAACGAAACTCGATATCTAGCGCCGAACAAATCTGCTGTCCCTCGTCGTTCGATGTGAAGAAAACGACGACGCGAAGAAGACGATGAAGCAGAAGTAGGGGGTCGTTTTCATGGCTAGACATTGGCGGACTGGAGGTGATGCTCATCGACTGTGAGCATGGACGTGGTCGTGAAGGTGATGACGAGCTTGAGGAGATGAATCAGCAGCGAACTGTTGCGTCAATGGCGTGAGGTTGGCGGCGGCGATGGGTTTTCTCCGGCGCCTGTAGGGGAAGACGGAGGGGTGGTCGTAGGCTACAAGGGTGGTCGGCGGCTGAGATGGTGAGAGAAGAGAGGAAAGGGTCTTTAGGGTTTGGGTGAATTTGTGGAATGAAAGCAAAATCAGAGAAAAAGAGGGGGGGTCATTTGGGCGGATGGACCGGGTCGGGTTGGTTTTGGGCTAACGGACCGGGGCGGTTTCAAGTGTATTTGATTGGGTTTGGGTGAATTTGGCCCAATTCCGGTTTTCTTTCACATTTCTTTACCAAAACTAAAATTTTAAAAATCCTAAATTAAATTACAAAACTAGATTAACCTACTAATTAACTTCTAATGATAATTATCACCCATAATTAAATAACAATAAAATCGCACAATTAGGACATTAAATGCTAAAAAATGTAACGTACATATTTTTGTGATTTTTTCGTTGTCGTAAAACAAACTTAATTACTCTTAATTGTGAACTTGAATCTTATGTACAAATGCAATATATATTTTTGTATTTTTATACATTTAAACAAAAGACATGGACACACAAACGTAAACAATAAGAGAAAAATAACATATGATCCACAAATATTGCAAACAACACAAAAACTCCTTTTATTTTGAATTTTTTGGGAGTAATTCTCATGTATGGCAAAAATCACGTGCTCACAATAATAATTCTGTGTTAGTAAATCGCAAAAAAACGAATGATGATGATTCGAAGCCCACCGAATCAGCGGTTGCTGATGAGGTTCCAGAGCTAAAGAAATCTCTGAAGGAGTTTAAACAAAGTCCCTGAGCCATCGTCTAGAAAGAAGGTGCCTTTCTTAGGAGATCATCATGAGGCAAGGCTGAACATCCTGACCCGAAGCCTCTTCAAATAAAAGAGATATTCCCGAGTGGATAATTCGGGGTGATCAACATGGATGATTCTCCCTCTGGCCCCGAGTTCTCTAACAAGCAAATCTAGAAGGCTGTGAATATGAGATCTTTTGGAGTGGAAGTAGGCCATGAAGGGCATAACATCTTCCAAGAATGTCTTGCATGGCTTGAAGACGGCCTCGACCTCGATGCTTCTTACATTTTTAATGAGGCACGTAGACTCTTTGAACAAGAGAGTTTTTTGTTTCCTGCGCCTTTGTTTTAGTTGTTCCGAATCTAACTTTCCTCTTTTTCATGAAGGCTGTGGTGATCCATAAAAGGGAATTTTCCATGTCCCGAGATGATCTTGCTCGATGTGAGGCTGATCTTAAGAAGACTTTGGATAAGAGGGACACTGTCAAAGCCTTATATGCTAATAGCGCGTTAGAGATATATGATCTATGAGTTGATTTGACGCAGGCGTGTCAAGGTTGAGCCGAGTACATTGAGAAGGTAATAAAGCTCCCAAGAGTGTGTTACTCACTCGTTTTGTCTTGGCGGCTGGCATTTTTAATTTTGCAGTTCAGTCAGAAGGCCGACTTGGAGGCGCAGCTTCGGGAGGAGCATAAGATGAAAGAAACCGAGGCCCTGGGGTTGAGGCAAGGTATGGAGGATCCCACTTCTGAGAAGGAAACTCTAAAAGAGTAGTTAGCTTCGCTCGAATGCCAACTTCGAGGGTGAAGGAGGAGAGCCTAGCTCGGGGCCTCGAAAGTTGCGAGCATGTATCTGCTGCTGAGCTGGCCCTAACCTCGGTGATATAATGCTGAGGTAATTATAACTTTGAGTAGCTAATGCTCAGGCAAAGGAGATTTCTTCTATGGAGGAGGCTAATTTGTCAAGTGCCCTTGACCATGCTAGGCGACAATCCGGAGGATGACCCTCGAGGAGATACATGCTTGCGACTTTGATCTTTCACCCGATATAGTGGAGAAGACTTTGGAAGAAGAGGTGTCCGCTATGTTTTTTGATGAAGATGATTCATCCAGTGTCTCTGGGAGTGAAGGACACGGGAATGAGGTCCCCGAGGATGAGGCTATCAAATATATGACTCCTGGAGATGCAGCTACTAAGGATGCAACCCCCAAGTAGTTTTAGGTTACTTCATTTTGTTTCCTTGTAAGCCTCCCTTGTGTAGATATTTCCTGTAATCATATTTTGGATATACGAGGGGAATTTTTAATCTCGTCTTTGGCTAGTGCTGGTTTTAACATTGTTTGTATTCAACATTGCCTTTATTTGTGGAAAACTTGTTTAAATGACTAGTCTGTGGATGAGTATTATAAACCCTTAGATCTTTATCGATATGCACAATAATTTTTTAGCCGAGTTTAAAATCAACTCATTGTTGTCTCGGGATATTCTGAACCTCGAGTCCAAATTGAAATGAAAGTGGAGTCTCGAACTATAAGTTTTAGGCCCTTAAGCCTTTCGAGGTTGGCCCTTAGGCTCTTATATATTTCCCCTTAGGATCTTATATATTGGCCCTTAGGCTTCTTATACATTGGCCCTTAGGCTCGTATATATTGAACCTTAGGCTCTTATATTTCTCTTAAGCTCTTTAAGTTTGGCCGATTCGGCCTCTAAGAATTGCTATATAATTCTCCCCTCATTTTGGCTTAAAAGACTTAGTGAAAATTTAATTATGCCTTAGCATGTGTTTTATGAACCCATAGGTTTTTGGAAAGTCCGACATATTGGAACCTTATTCGTGATTTGTTTGTGTAAACATAATCGAATACCTGTTAAGGTATTTTTGAGAGTCGATGTTAATGAAACCCTTGGAATTTTTAGGGTTGAATTTATTGAAGCCCTTTGTTTTTTGCTTTTGCCGAGGATATCTTGATTTAACCGGTTTTTACAAAGAGTTTGAAGGCCTTTTAATTTATACAGAAGTCGTATGTCTCTTAGCCGCATTATTTAGCCGTAGCCTTTGTATGATCGTAGTCTTTAGTACAACCGTAGCCTTTGGGTATATCACTTAACTTTATATGACCTTATTTTTTAGCACGGCTGTAGCTTCGGGTATGTCACTAAGACTTTATATGACTGCAGCCTTTTATATGGTCGTAGCCTTTAGTTCTCGAGTGTGATGACCTTGGCCTTAATATCAAGGGGATGTCTCTTTGAGGTCTTTTGAGCTCAAATGTGCCTATTTGAGGTCTTATAATGTTCGAATTTTCGACAATTCGGTATGGTGATAGTTGATAATAGTCCTCAAGTGTTCGGGTTCATTCGGGGTTTCGGCCTTTGAGCCATTAAATATGAAAATAATGGATTTCTTTGAGGCACAAAGTGTTTTGATACAATAAAAATGCTTCTTAAAATAATTGATATATGCGTACATGTTTTGCTGCTGGGGGCTCGACTATTCTCTATAGACACGTTCTTTTGACTGTTTGGCCCATTAGAACATTCTCTATCGAGGCCTTCCTTGGTATAAATTGCTTTCTTCAAGGATCTAACATCTGAGGGTGATTGCCCCCCAGTATTCAAGGTTGATCGAAAAGAAGCCTTGAATACTTTGTTGAATGTTCCTTAGGTAGCATATATGTGTTGCCTCGTCAAAAACCTTGCCGGTAAAACCTATTTAGGACAAAATCTGAGCCAAGGAAAAAAGAGTGCAACGCATGCTTTACAACCTATTGTCGAGATCACGAGCTTTCATGGCCATCTATCATGTTGGGCTTGTAAGATACTTTACCAACAACTTTGAGGCCTTGCTATCCATGATCATGATATTTTTGAGAGCCTTGACCTGGTCGGGGATGATTTTTGTGTCCTGATTTGGCACCACGAAGGCTGAGGAAATCACCCGTGCCAGCTCCGAGGGGTCGTTTATCTAGGCTGATTTTCGTGTCGCATTGTCCCGAAACATTGACTATTTCCTGCAATGAACAGAAAGGGATCCTCTGCGCACATGGACGTAACCTGTTATATCATCGGTATAGACTTTTGTTATTTTACCTGTCTGTTATTCATATATTCTATTGGATGGATGTCGATACAAAGCTTCTCGAACTAGGGTCTCCCTTTTTTTTACCGGTTAACACTTGGGACAATTGCTCAGCAAACGTGTTGTGGTTTACCTTCCATATTTTAAACGCGACCAAGCAATGCAATCCATATTGTTAACAAGAAAATAAATTAGTATTTTCCCAAGTTCAGGGGATAATCCCGTTCCCAAGTGTACCTTTCTCTTGAGCGTTCGACTCAATAACATCGGGCTTTTTGAGAACAATGGAGTTCGAGGAGCTAGGGAATTCCCTTATTTACCTTATGTTATCTGTTTATCCTACTTCTGTCTAGACTTGGAGTTGATTGCTACTCAGCCACCTGTTTATCTTTGAGGCCCAATTTCTCCAAGGTCAAGTATTTCGGCATTAGAACCATTTCCTCGATTGCAAACATCTCTTTTGCAGCATGCTGTTCTCCGAGGATTATTTTCACTCATTCTTTTGTCGAGAACTTCATCATATGATGAAGGGTTGATGGTACTTCCCTCATGTTGAGTATCCATGGCCTTCTGAGGAACGCATTATACCTGATGTCACCTTCAATGGCATGGAACCTAGCATCTTGTATGGTCCTGGCTACACTAACTGGTAAAATAATTTCTCCCTTTGTTTTTTCACTTGCCATGTTGAAACGATTCAGCACCCGGGATGAGGTACAATCTAACTTTGCAGGCCGAGTTATTTCACGAACCTCAATCGTATTATGTTTGCAAAGCTACCTAGATCCACCGAAACACGTTTAAGCTAAACATTATTTAAAAGGACAGATATTACCGGGGTGTCTTTGTGAGGTTGGGATACGTCCCTTGCTTCCTCGTCACAGAACGATAGAGAATCCTTGGGTAGAATGTTCCAAGTCAGTTTTTCTTTTGTGATGGATACTTTGGTATGTTTGAATATGGTCCCTATGGGAGTCGGCTCCATCGATGATCATGTGAATGACATGTTGAGGTTCTTCCTCTTGATTCTTCTTGTTTTCATCTGTTTATCGGAAATCATTCTTGGCCCAATCACTGAGAAATTCATGAAGATGCCCCTCGTTGAATATTGAGCTACCTCCTCTCTGAGATGCATGCAATCCTCAGTCCTATAACTATGAGTTCTATGATACTTGCACATTAAGTTCAGGTTCCTCTGAGAAAGGTCGGTCTTTATAGGCTTGGTCCATCTAGTGTGTCTAATTTTGCCAATGGCTGAGATGATACACGAGGCATCAACATTGAAGTTGTATAATTTGGGTGCCTCCACCGGTCCCGAGCGCTTATCGAACCCGATTTTTCTCATGAGTTCCCATGAATTTTGGCCTTGATCTGCGATCATTCCAAGACATTTTATGCCTAGAAATGTTCCTTTGATCTTCAATGTATGGTTGATACCGTTCTTTGTTGAATCTTGATCCCCAGTCTCTATCCCTCGGGGGCTTGGCCATGAACCAGCTAGGATGAACTGAGCCCGATAGGGCTCCAACTGGTCGTCTTCGCCCCTAATTTGTGAATGATAATGATTGTGCACATCCGACCATGTCACAACTGGATATTCAACCAGGTTCTACTTTAGCTGCCGAGACACAATCGAGCTTCTTCCAGTCAAACTTTGCATAAAGGCCTGTACTGCCCATTCAATTGAGAAAACGACAGTTCCATTCTTTCCATTTGTATTCGGGACATGAACTCCCTTAGCATTTCGTCGTCCCTTTGTTTTATCTTGAAGACATTCGATTTTCTTGTGTCCGCCTTTATGACCCCTATCACACCTCCTTTTTCCGCAAACCCGCGAGGGCGCGATGGAGTTTTTCCAATTGAAGGACATTCAAAATGGGATTTATTTAATTATTTCAGAGTCACCACTTGAGAGATTTATGGTGTCCCAAGTCACCGATTTGAATCCCGAAGTGAGGAAAACGTAGACTCTATTAACAGTCCGCGAACCAGAAATCCGGGTAAGGAATTTTGTTAACCCGGGAGAAGGTGTTAGGCATTCCCGAATTCCGTGGTTCTAGCACGGTCGCTCAACTGTCATATTCGGCTTAATTATCGGTTTAATAACATTCTTTTAACTTATGTGCAAATTTTAACTTTGAATCGCTTATATTATTATTTTAATGAGAATTACAACGTCGTGAAAATACGTCTTAAACCACGTCACAATCAATGCACCCATGATTATCGACACATTTTAACATCGTTGAGATTTGGATTTGGATCACATAAATGTGCACCCGAGTTTAAGAATGTGGTATTATTAAAGTAACGTGCCTAAAGCAACTACGCATTTTTAACTTTGCGAGGGCAATGGAAATTCGCTAAATGGCATGCCTCGAGTTCTAAGTATTTTAAAAGAAACAATCAAGCGAGGGCCACGCATTTGTGGTTTTATTTGGTGTTGCTCCCCTCAATTACCTTTTTAAAGTATACTCAAACTAAGCTTGTATACTACGAGTTATCTAATTATAGCTCACCTCAAATAATTAAAGACTAATCATCTAAGTGCTAAATGGACTTGGAAATTTTACTCAAGCTAAACAACAAAGATAGAAAAGGATTAATTATTTGACAAAGGGGAACTTGGGCCAACACGAACAGTTAACAGACAAACGAGGATCAACAAAGAAGAGCTAAGTCCCAAATCCATTCACCGGTGCCTTAAAATTTGGGCCTAAGGGTGAGCCCAATTTTCGGGATTTTAGAGCTAAAGTCGTGGGATTCCACATTGATCCCCCATATTAGTATGCTTAATGATTAAAGTATGCAATCGAACAATCGTATCCAAATGCTAGCGACGGAGCCAACACATATACAAATAGTCTTTGAAATCCTTCTTTAAATATTCAATGGACATATATATGAGAGTTTGCCAATGACATGATTTTGAAAATAACTAGAAACTCTATTTGAATATTTATACCTCATGTAACCTCAATTTTCAAGGCCTAAAATTAAGCTGAAATAATAATGTTGGAAATTTAAACTCCCATGAAATCTCATATTAGTAAGACCTGTAGAATTGACCTTTAACAATCAAGATTCTAAATATCAGTCTGATCACCTAACATTCCACAACAATGACCGGTTTAAAATCTGGACTGAACGTCATTACAAATACAACCCTTAAATAACTCTGAATATAGACTCAAGTTTATTTGCAACTTACACTAACAGGCATAATGTAAACAACATGGAATCAATAGACTATGCCTCAATTTAGCCAACAGACTTGTCCAATTACGCATTACTAAAATCCAATTTAACCAACAAAGCGAGAATAAAAATAATACATGAGCAACAGTGTAAGCAAATCTGCAACAATGCGGTTACAGCGAAACAAACAATTTGAGCTTCAATCTTCCATTACTTGATTTCAAATGAGTTTTCACATATCAGTTTAATTCCAGCATTTTAAATCTAGGAACATACCTGGAAATGGAGAACAATAAGAAGAGGGAACGGTCAGCAGCAATGTAACACCAGCAGCAACAATGGAATAGCTAAAACACAACCAGCATAACATCCACAAGACTCAAAAATAAAAACCAATAATCTACAACATCACAACCACAAACAGCTGACCCCAAAACAATCCAACTAAAACCAGAAATCAATCAAAATCCAACCAAAAACACCACTGGAACCACAACTACCAGAAGATGAACTAAGATATGACTCCCAACTTGAAATGGGGATTTACTTCAAGTATCAATGGAACAGTAGTCTTGAAACTGCATGTGTTTCCGATTTTTAACTCCCTCTCCGATTTACTTCTCAATATTATATGTCTAACTTAGACCCTCTTAAACTCTCCTATATGTGTGTATCTCAAGTTTATCTCTATCTTTAAGAAACTCCCAAATCTCACTGTATGTTTTCAGTCCCCTCAATGTTCTTCTTTTCTATGTTTTAAAACTCTGCCTCTCCGACTGCCCACTTATTCAGTGCTCAAGACCCCCTCTTTTATAGCTAAAACATGCCTTTTTAAATCCAAAGTGTTCCACCTTTTCCAGCCTGTATATCCCTTCTCATGTGCACCCTTTAACCCTTTTATCACACCTCCCATGTGAGTTTTGATTTTCCAGCTCTTAAGAGCACTCAATGAATTAAGAATTTAATCCATGACCATTATATTCCCTGGCAGCCTACTATTATTAAACAACATATTAGTTTAATAGCCTGCAGTACTTATTTTCAGACCAAACAAATCTAAACTATCCTCAGGCCTTATCCTCCACTAATTAGAACCATGTATTCATTGACACTACTGCCCTGAAACTAATCCCCTTTCACTCTCTTTCAAATCAGCTATAACCAATTCGATTGTGTTTAAATCAAAATTCTACTAACACAGAAGCTCACACTAACACAGAAACTCACACAGGATCACTGAGATTAAAGCTAACCAACCAACGAAAATTTCCAGTCAAGCAAATTCAACTTCACTGCCACATTGTTCTAACCAAACAGACATATACAACAAATCGACGCCATTTGTTTAAATCAATTACAAAACCTATAATTGACAACAAATAATCGACAACAAACAAATGATTCATAGTTCTTGGGCAAAACAGGGGAAACACGAAACTAATTATTCGACGACCTCAATCGAATCAAATAATCATCTTATAACACATACAATTAACAATAACAGAGAAATTTGACCAAATAAATGGTCATTTAAGAAAGATGAAACAGAATTAAAAACGGAAACGATAAAAAATGACAAAATTAATAAATTCAACACATAATTAATACAAAGAATATTGGGTAGAAGAAATAAATACCTCAACAAAAAATCTGAATCGGACATATTGCGACCATTTGGACTCGAAATTGCAATTTTTGAAGTCGAACAGACTTTAATTGAGATGTTCTCAAACGAAAACATCTTAATTAAAGTCTATTACACTTCAAATGTTTTTTAATTTTGGACATAATCTCTAATTTTGAATTTAGGGTTCATGAGGGTCGATTTGGGGATCGGGGCTTTTGGGTTGGATTCGAACTAAACTGAGGGTGGTTTGAGGGTGAAGGAGGCCAGGGGAGTGTTTGGTATGAACTTGGGAGTGGTTGGTGTAAGTTTCAAATTCCGGCGAACTTTGATCTGATATTCGAAGAGTTCGGGAATGATTCGAGACAAGTGGTTAGGGGATTCGTGTAGAGGGGGGTTAGGGGGTTCTGGGGTGTTAATTTGGGGGGGATTGGACCACCGGAACCGTCGTGAGGCGATTTCCGGTTGGTGGAGCAAGGTGGGGGACGATGGATGCTGGTAAACTAGTCTCTGAGGGTTAGAGACGGTCGAGGGGGGGGTCTGAAACGGGCTGGGGTATGGTTTGGGACTTATATACCTGTGTAAAGAACAAATCTTGGCCGTTTGATCTGATGAGATCAACGGCCTGGATCATTCCACTTATCCAAACGGCGCCGTTTGGTGTTACTGAGCCGGGTTGGTCTTTGGGCCGGAATTGCTTTGCAAGAATGGCCCTTTCCCTCTTTCCTTCACTTAGCCACATTTATATAACAACCACTTTTAAACAAAATTGAAGGAAACAAATTATAGGCTTACCACACATATATTTTTTCTTTTCTTTTATTTTATTTTCCTAAGTCATTTCAAACTAAATTTTAAAATGCTAAGTTAAATTATACAACAAAATTAACTTACCAATATTAATTAACCTCTAATATCAATTAAACACACATAATAAAATCACACAATTGGACAATAAATGGTAAAAATGCAAAAGATATATATATATATATTAAATACCAAAAAAAATAAAGTAAAAATCACACAATTGGACAATAAATGATAAAAATGCAAAAATACATTATTTTTTTGTCATTTTTTTCATTTTCGTAAAACAAACTTAATTACTCTAAATTACAAACATGAATTTTATATGCAAATGCAAACATTTTTGTATTTTATAATAATTTAAATAAATAGACATGCACACACAAAAAATGCAAATAATAAGAGAAAAATAACACAAAAATTACAAAAATCACAAAAATCATGCACAACACAAAACTATTTTATTTTGAATTTTTGGGAGTAATTCTCTTATAGGGCAAAAATTACGTGCTCACAGCTGCCCCTCTTTGCGCGGAAACATGAAGAGTTTTCGTGCAAAGATAAGTGAGCAGATACGAGCGATTTTTGCCCCTTTGAGCACTCCGTATGAAGCATTTTTTTTGTAAAGTTTGACCGAACCTTTGCTTCAAAAGGTCTCCTACATATCCCTGGCTAAATGGGAATCAGGTCAATATAGTTCGGGAAGTTTTGGTAGCTGGGACGACCATGAAGTTGTGATCTTGCCATTACTGCTGTTTCTGCTGATGTTACTGCTTAACTGATCTCCTTATTACACCGTGCTAAACGAAAAATAAGAAGCTAGACTAAGTTACAACACTGCAAAATCTTATCTATCTCTTCATCTTGACTTTCCCATGTTCCTTGCTATTCTGTCGAACTTGATGTTTCCTTCTTATGCTTCTTCCCTCCTGCCAATTATTACTTCGGCCTATCTTGATTGCCGAACTCTGACCGTTGGTCCCTTCCTTGTGATCCTCAAACTATTTTCTTTCAGAGTCTGAATCTATCTTTTCCGATCCTTGTTGCCTTCCTATCGATTCTTGACCTTGGGTTTATGCTGGAGATTTAGAGTACACTCTGTCACTTTCCGATTGTTCACTATCCTTATCAAATCTTAGAAACCGAGATGCCGTTCTGTTCTTCCGGCGGGCTTCTGACTTCATCAACAAACTCTAATCATAAATCGTCATTCCATTCTTCAGGCAGGCACCTGATTTCAACAATGACTCAATAACTTCTACTTGAAAGACAACGCCTCTCCATTCTTCAGGCGGGCACCTGACTTCAACATCAATTTGAAAACTTCCACTTGAAAACAATGCCACCTGACTTCAACAACAAACATCAAAATAAATCGCCACTCCATTCTTCAGGCGGGCACCTGACTTCAACAACAAACTTCGAAAATAAATCGCCACTCCATTCTTCAGGCGGGCACCTGACCTCAACAACAAACTTTGAAAATGAATCGCCACTCCATTCTTCAGGCGGGCACCTCACTTCAACAACAAACTTCAAAATAAATTGCCACTCCATTCTTCAGGCGGGCACCTGACTTCAACAACAAACTTTAAACTTCATCCTATCCCTATCGTCTTCCTTTGCTTCCTGCACCGCTTTCTTCTTTCTGCATCGCCTCTTAAACCATCATTTCACCTAAATTACCTTGTTCTGGAACTACTTTCTTCCTGGGTCACGTTATTTTCCCTCCTGACTGCTGGTAATATCTTTAGAATTTGTTTACTTGCCTGCTGAGGATAATGATGCTGGGAAACTTTTCCTTCATTCCCTCCCTTCCTTTGACTCATTCGCATGAATTTGCGATGGGAACTCTTGTTGTAACCCTCTGCTTTATGGTGGGTTACTGGTTTCAAGACCTGCAATGTAAAGACTGAAGACATGCCTCATGTTATACAGGTAGGTGCCTGTTTTTTATTAGCAACTTTTGAATTTAAAATGCATTCTGGCAATAATTTATGAAATATGCATAGGACAATGTAAAATAAAACAAACGTAAAATATCCTATTCGAGGGCAGATAGTCCCATTGTATCCTATTCGAGGGCGGATACTCTCATCGTATTCTATTCGAGGGCGAATACTGCCATCGTATTCTATTCGAGGGCGAATACTCCCATCGTATCCTATTCGAGGGCGGATACTCCCATCGTATCCTATTCGAGGGCGGATACTCCCATCGTATCCTATTAGAAGGCGCATACTCCCATCGTATCCTATTCGAGGGCGGATACTCCCATCGTATTCTATTCGAGGGCGGATACTCCTATCGTATTCTATTCGAGGGCGAATACTCCCATCGTATCCTATTCGAGGGTGGATACTCCCATCGTATTCTATTCGAGGGTAGATACTCCCATCGTATCCTATTCGAGGGCGGATAATCCCATCGTATTCAATTCGAGGGCGGATACTCCCATCGTATCCTGTTCCGAGGGCGGATACTCCCATCGTATCCTATTCGAGGGCGGATACTCCCATCGTATTCTATTCGAGGGCGGATACTCCCATCGTATTCTATTCGAGGGCGGATACTCCCATCGTATTCTATTCGAGGGCGAATACTCCCATCGTATCCTATTCGAGGGCGGATACTCCCATCGTATTTTATTCGAGGGCCGATACTCCCATCATATTCTATTCGAGGGCGAATACTCCCATCGTATCCTATTCGAGGGCGGATACTCCTATCATATTCTATTCGAGGGAGAATACTCCCATCGTATTCTATTTGAGGGCGAATACTCCCATCGTATCCTATTCGAGGGCGAATACTCCCATCGTATCCTATTCTAGGGCGGATATTCCCATTGTATTCTATTCGAGGGAGAATACTCCCATCGTATCCTATTCGAGGGTGGATACTCCCATCGTATTCTTTTCGAGGGCGAATACTCCCATCGTATTCTATTCGAGCGCGAATACTCCCATTATATTCTATTCGAGGGCGAATACTCCCATCGTATTCTATTCGAGGGCGAATACTCCCATCGTATTCTATTCGAGGGCGAATACTCCCATTGTATCCTATTCGAGGACGAATACTCCCATCGTATTCTATTCGAGGGTGAATACTCCCATGATATCAATGTTTGAGAATGTACAAACCTGAGACGTCCTATTCGAAGGTGGACAAACCTGAAACATCCTATTTGAAGGTGGACAAACTTGATACGTCATCTTGAATTGCCTTCCTCGTTTCTCCGAGAAAATTTTCAACAACGGCAAAAAATGTTCTGCCCCAGTATTGGTATTCTTCCTTGTGGCATGACTTTCTGCTATCAATAGCACTTTCTTTACCTGTTCCAAATCAAAGAAAATTTATTAGTTCAAAACATTGTGAGCGATTGTGCCGCTCCTGTAGGGTGGTTCTTCCTTTTCCCCTTTCCCTCACTTGGGGTTCCCAAAACTTGTTGGGGAATAATTTCATTTGCTGGAGATGATATTCCTGCTAGGGGTGGGGTTTTCCATTTATCCCTTCCCCGTTCTGTGTTTCTCAACTTGCTGGGGGTTATTTTGTTGAAGATGGGATTTCCTTTCTTCCTTTACTACTCTATGTTGTCCGACCACCTTGGAACTTGCTGAAGATAACACTGCTGGTGGATTTTCATTTTCTCAAAATTGGTGTTTCACTCTTCTGAAGGATGTTGGAGACGACACTGGTTCGAAGACCATTTCCCTTAAGGCTTGTCTTATCTTCCTTCTTCCCCAAGTACAACTTGACTTCCAAAAAATTTTCAAAAATAAAAAGAAAATTTTATGCCCCAGTTTAATAATCTTCTTTGCACCATACTTCTCTGCCATCAATGTCCTTTCCTTGCCTTGCATAATAATTGGAAAGTTGGTGGCAAGTTTTGAAGTCATTTCTCACTATGTTTTGACTAGACGGACTTTGATGGGGGAATTTTGACAAAATGAGAAAGATAAAAAGAAACAACAAATAGAAGACAAGGGAGAACTGACTCTCTAACAAGAAACAACTATAAAAACTTATCAAACGTGGATACCAACTCTACTGGTCATGACATGCACATATGGCCTATCCTCCGTCGTTAATTGCCTTTCACGATTTCTGTGTCGTGATTTCCATCTGATTATCACCTTTATTCGACTTGTAGTGCTCAAAGGGTTTTCACTTTCAAGCCTCTTTCATTTTGATTTTCTCTCAGCTTTCGTCGCCTTATGGTGCCTGTGGAGGTTTTCACCGGTAAGACTCTCTCATTTGTATTACTTTTAGCTGGGGATTGGGGTGTTACTGCTAAGACTCAATCGTATTTCCTTTCTGCTAGGAATCAGAGTCTTTTCTGCTGATAATCAGAGTGTTATATTCTGATAGGTCTCTCTCACTCGCCTGACGTGGCATTTTTGAAGACTGATCAGAAAGTCTTTCTTTGGACCGTAATGTGGGATTTGGATAGGGCTAGAAAGAAAGGGTATTGAAGGCTTAAAACAAAATCAATTTTGGGTTCAAAATTTACAACCTTCGGACCTAAATTTATTTATAATCAACACAAATTTTCTTTGCCCCAGTTTCTTACTTGGGGATTTTTATTTCTTTATTTACACTATGACCGAGCTGTGAAGCGCCTACGTATCCTCTTTAAGGAATCAGGTCAAACGTAGTTCCCAATTCCCTTTTTTCAAGTTTCTCTTTTTCATTCATTTTTCTTTTTCTTTTCTTTTCTTTATCTTTTTTTTTTGTTTTCTTTTTCTTTTCTTTTTTCTTTATCCCTTTCTTCTCTTGTCTTTCTTCTCTTGTGTTTCTAGTCTTTGCAACTAATTCCGAAGGAGGGGTATGAAAGATTTTAAAATAAGGCTCAAAGGGTTGACGATGGATAAAGTGTTTGGATAGCAGAACAAAATGCCTTCGTCATTCCAATCTTCAAAACATGCCAAGTACAAACAACATATTCACGACATCTTCTGGTTGTGCCATGATTGATAACCATATCGTCCATTCGCCTTTTCATCTGTCATTCTAAAGTATTGCTGGACGACACTTTCATTTCAGTATCACGAGCGAACCCCATCTAAGCATGTCCAGTTTTCCCTTAAAGGTTTCTTTGTGTTTTACCTGCCCCAGTCTCACATGATTCGGGCTCCAAATAATCTCAAATCATTTTTATTTCTTTTAAAGTGCCCTGATTAACCTCCAATTGCTTTATGATTAACCCTTAATATTAGGACAAAATTATGTGTGATGTCATGTCATTAGAATCGGCATTCGAATAAATGACAAATCTAAAGATAGAAGAACTAAACAAAAAGACGACTGGGGTAATAAAAGACCGAAAGTTTCATTAAACTAAATGGCGAAATGCTTCAAATACAAATAAGCAAACCAAAATACAAAACTGAAACAAAACTTGACACGACTAAGCAAACTGCAATGACCAAAATGGAAAGATAAGAGGGTTTCATTTCAAGACAAGATCCGGGTCACAACCCCGAAAACAACTCGGACAAAAGAAATGACAACAAAAATAAACCACCGAAACTCCTCCTGATTACCAAGCATGACTTCTTATATACCACCTTCTGCCGATTGGTTTTCCTTTGGAATACAAATCGGGCTTCTTAATTTTCCTTTCCCTTGTGTATCAATTTGACCATATACGTATAAGGGTGAGCTGGCAATGGATTCTGATTAATGTTGGGTGCCTCTGGTGTCTGAACCTCGATCTTATTGGTGTCAATAAGATTTTGCACAGCATGTTTCAATTTCCAACATTTCTCGGTATCATGTCCGAGAGCCCCTGAACAATACTCACAACTTACGGAGTGATCCATATTTTGGGGTAGGGGATTTGGCAATCTTGGATCAATAGGACTCAACAAACCTATCTGCTTCAATTTGTGGAACAGAGCAGTATAAGTTTCTCCCAACTCAGTGAAGGTTCTTTGTGCCTTTTCCTTTCTGAATGCATGATTCCCTCGAAAACCTGGTCCTGGAGTGTTATTGTAAGCCCTTGGTGGTGGATATGTGTTTCGGGGAGGGTGAGTAGGGTGATTTGGGTGGTAGGGTCTGGCTTGGTGATGAGGTGAAGGACCTTTCGATCTGGACCAAGTAACCTTCTCTACCGTTGCAACTTCTTCTCTTCTCTTCTTCCCGAATGCAACCCCTGTGCCATTCTGAATAGCTTGAGTTGTTGCTTTTAACGCGGAATAGCTCAAGATTTTATTGGACTTAAGTCCCTCTTCTATCATTCCGCCCATTTTGACCACTTCATTGAAAGATTTACCAACCGATGTCACCAGGTGACCAAAGTAAGTTGGCTTCAATGTCTGCAAGAAGTAATCTGCCATCTCGTTTTCTCTCATCGGTGGATCTACCCTTGCTGGCTATTCCCTCCAGCGGAACCCAAATTCTCTAAAGCTTTCGTCGGGCTTCTTCTCTAACTTTAGCAATGATAAGCGATCAGGGATTATTTCAAGATTATATTGAAACCGGCCGATGAATGCTTGGGCCAGGTCATCCCATGTAAACCATCTGCTGGGATCCTGCCTGGTGTACCACTCTAGTGCAGACCCTCCCAAGCTCTGACCGAAGTAAGCTATCAGAAGTTCATCTCGCCCTCCGGCTCCTCGTATTTTGCTGCAAAAACCTCAGAGATGGGCTACTGGGTCACCATGCCCCTCGTATAGATCAACTTGGGAATTTTGAACCCAGCGGGCAACTGGACATCTGGAAATGGGCACAGATCTTTGTAAGCAACACTGACTTGGTTGCCTAAACCATGCATATTCCTGAAGGATTGCTCCTGTCTCTTAACTTTCCGAATAACCTCCTCTTGTTCCAAACTTTTGGGGTGTCTTTCCGGTTCTGCCGGGTTGTCCCAGTGAGGGGTGTGTGAATGCGGTTCAGGAGCCTTAAAGGTAGGCTCGGGAGAGTAGCAATGATTGTCATGGATTTGAAAAAGCGGCTCACTAGACGACTTCTGTAAAGCAGCAGGTGGAGGTGCCACAAAAACAAGGGTAACCGGGGGAGGAGGATTTTGTCTAGTTGGTGGAACCTGGGATGTATAGGGGTTTTCCCCTTGATAATAAGGATAGATCGGGGCACTTGTCGAGGGGTCCATGGGCGGACGCTCTGGAGCTGGTGTAAGAGTAGGAAGGTTTTGTGATGACTGTCCCCTAGCCCAGGCTAGGTGCATCTCTGTTATCTGTTGTCTCAACCGGTCCACCTCCTCTTTCATGATATGTATCTCTGTTTTCTCTCCATCGAGACTTTTGCCGGAACTAGACATGCTTGCTGGAATTGAACCTTTTGATCTAGTACGGTAATGGTGATTGGCCAGTATATTCTGTCAAGTCAACCGCTAAACTTTCTGGAAAATGCAACAAACTTGTAAGCTCACAGAGTTTAACAGATATGTTATCGCACGTTGGATGCAATGCACCTAGTCGGTTAACCATATATGTATTCACCGCATGCGTCATTCCATCTTTTCCTTTTCAATTATCCTTGCAAACCTCTCTCGTTATTAACCTCCCTTTTCCATTTTTTTTTCTCTTTTTTTTCTTTTTTTTTTTTCAAATTGGAATAAAAACCTTGTTTTTACAAACACGGCCTTTCAGCGCCTCGGGGACGAAGTTTATAAGGCTGTGAGGGTCAATTGACTAAAAATCTACAAAATGACCCAAAAGGGGCCGTTTATGCAAAGTCAACCTTCCGGCGTCCCTTTCGGGTACATTCGGCTGTTTTTGAAAACGGCATCACTCAACTTATTTACAACGAAAAATTAATTTTGATATTTTTGGCTATTTTTGCAAAAGGGGAGGTTGGACCCGATGAAGGTTGCCTACGTATCTCACACCATGTGAGAATCAAACCAGCGTAGTTCGGTAATAAAGTACATCTGTAAATGAAACAAACTATATATATATATATATATATATATATATATATATATATATATATATATATATATATATATATATATATATATATATATTATTTTTTATTTTATTTTTTTTATTTTTTTTTAATCACACATTTCTTTTTAAAAGAACAAACGTTTTTTTTCTTTTCTTTTTAAGTAAAAAAAAACAAACTATTTAGAAACTATTTTTTAATCACACATTTTTTATTTTAACAAATGTTTTTTTTTCCTTTTTAAGTAAAAAAACAAACTATTTTGAAACTATTTTTTTTTCATTTCCTCAATATTTAAAAAAAACGGTTAGCCTGCAAGTCTGAAGCAAATAAATGCGTAAAACAAACAGGATGCAACGGGATGGTCTTTTCATTTCAGGTCATCTGTCCTAGACAGGCCCAACCCCTATGTTGAGCCTCTCTAAGTCAGTATGCACATGATGCAAATAAGCGTTCCTACTAGGGATCCGGTATGAAGTTTTGTTATACTATGTTAAAAACCTGGGTATTTGTTCTAGACCGTGTACTCGAGCGGACAACTCGAGTCGAGGAAGGAGCTCCTTTCCGGGAACCAAAAAGCCAGCCGGCTTATAAACTTTCCGAGCCTCTTTCTTATTTTTAGGTAAGACACTAACAGAATAGGGAGTCTCAACCAGTAAGCACATCCCCAAGACTCAGAGAGGAGAAGGGTTTCGGCACAATTTATATATATACAGTTCAAAAAGTATCAAAGCGATAAAAATATCATTTTGCACATTTAAACCCAAGATAATAATAAACCAAATACAACAATTATTCAAAGCTCGAGTTCTAAAACCCCGATCCAGTGGTTCTGGGTTTATCATCTTGTTGGAAAAGGTGTCTAGACTGGGGCTTTTACTCGAGCCGAGGAGTGTCAGTGCACCGGTAGCATAGCTTTCCGGCTTAATTGACCATACTCCCCGCCTAAACATGTGTAACTAAAAATCCTTCACCGGGTGCCAAGCACCACAGGTATCTTGAGAAAACGGGCTATGTCCAGCAAATGCCCGATATTATTTTAAAGAGACTCAGAAGAGAAAAATGGGTATCGACACAATTTATATACAATTCATAAAATATCAAAGCGGTAAAAGCAATATTTAGCACATTAAATACAAACATATAATAAAATCAGATAGTAAATAAGCCAAATATAACAATTATTCAGAGCTCGAATTCTTAAACCCTGAACCAGTGGTTCTGGGTTTTTTTTCTCCCCAGCAGAGTCGCCAGAGCTGTCACACCTCCTTTTTCCGCAAACCCGCGAGGGCTCGATGGAGTTTTTCCAATTGAAGGACAATCAAAACGGGATTTATTTAATTATTTCAGACTCACCACTTGAGAGATTTATGGTGTCCCAAGTCACCGATTTGAATCCCGAAGTGAGGAAAAAGTTGACTCTATTAACAGTTCGCGAACCAGAAATCCGAGTAAGGAATTCTGTTAACCCGGGAGAAGGTGTTAGGCATTCCCGAATTCCGTGGTTCTAGCACGGTCGCTCAACTGTCATATTCGGCTTAATTATCTGATTTAATAACATGCTTTTAACTTATGTGCAAATTTTAACTTTGAATCGCTTATATTATTATTTTAATGAGAATTACAACATCGTGAAAATACGTCTTAAACCACGTCACAATCAATGCACCCATGATTATCGACACATTTTAACATCGTTGACATTTGGATTTGGATTACATAAATGTGCACCTGAGTTTAAGAAGGTGGTATTGTTAAAGTAACGCGCCTAAAGCAACTACGCGTTTTTAACTTTGCGAGGGCCATGGAAATTCGCTAAATGGCATGCCTCAAGTTCTAAGTATTAAACAATTGAGCGAGGGCCACACATTTGTGGTTTTATTTGGTGTGGCTCCCCTCAATTACCTTTTTAAAGTATATTCAAACTAAGATTGTAAGCTACGAGTTATCTAATTATAGCTCACCTCAAATAATTAAAGACTAATCATCTAAGTGCTAAATGGACTTGGAAATTTTACTCAAGCTAAACAACAAAGATAGAAAAGGATTAATTATTTGACAAAGGGAACTTGGGCCAACACGAACAGTTAACAGACAAACGAGGATCAACAAAGAATAGCTAAGTCCCAAATCCATTCACTGGTGCCTTAAAATTTGGGCCTAAGGGTGAGCCCAATTTTCGGGATTTTGGAACTAAAGGCGTAGGATTCCACGTCGAGCCCCCATATTAGTATGCTTAATGATTGAAGTATGCAATCGACCAACCGTATCCAAATGCTAGCGACAAAGCCAACACATATACAAACAGTCTTTGAAATCATTCTTTAAATATTCAATGGACAAATATATGAGAGTTTGTGTCACGACCCTAGTTCACCAATCGTGAACATGTCGTGATGGCACCCAGTCCCCACGACTAGGCAAGCCTAACACGTTGTGGAATATACTAGTTTATGAACATTTAATAAAAATTAGCGGAAAATAAGATGAAAGGAATGAAATTCGTGCCGCTTGGCACATACACCAGTCAAATACGCTGTTTAAAACACTACCAAGACCCGGAATCCCACGGGTAACACAGACTAAAAGAGATCATACAATTGTAGCTCTATGTAACAGGAGTATCTAACAACGGAATGAAGGAAAAACATCTACTAGCACTAGAATAGAAGGAAGGCCTCCGGATCCGCGGACGTAGCAGATCATACCTCGAGGTCTCCCAAAACGCTGCTGAATCACCTGGTGTGAGCCTGCCCTGATGTACCTGGATTTGCACAACAAAAGTGTGCAAAAGAGTAGCATGAGTACACCACAGCGGTACTCAGTAAGGGCCAAGCCTAACCTCGATGGAGTAGTGACGAGGAAGGTCAGGGCCCTACTGAGTGAAAACAATAATATAATGATAATAACAACAATAAGCAGTTTAAATGAATAATAAATTTCCGAACTAGCAACAATAAGATGATTACTACAATCGTCTACAATTAAGCTAACAACGAATAGCCAACTCAATAAAACAAGTCCAGGACCTGTAAGAATCGAACCCACAGTCCCATTGACAGTACCTCTGGGCCTCCGGGAATCAAACCCGCAGCCCATATCTCAATAAATAATCAATAACTCGGGATCTCCGGGAATCGAACCCGCAGTCCCTACCAATAACTCAGGATCTCGGGAATCGAACCCGTAGTCCCTACCAATAACTCGGGATCTCGGGAATCGAACCCGTAGTCCCTACCAATAACTCAGGATCTCGGGAATCGAACCCGTAGTCCCTACCAATAACTCAGGATCTCGAGAATCGAACCCGCAGTCCCTACCAATAACTCAGGATCTCGGGAATCGAACCCGTAGTCCCTACCAATATCACACCGGGTCTCTGGGAATCGAACCCACAGCCCTGGGTCTCCGAGAATCGAACCCGCAGTCCACAAGCACAGCAAATAAAGGAATCCACAGAGAGATCAATTATGCTTAACTATAACTTCACCGAAAAATAGTGCCAATAATTATCAAGGAGTTCAAATAAGGCAATTAGGCAACTAAACAGTTAAGTACTACCTAATCATGCTTTCCTAACCACTACCGGGTAAAAATATCAAATTAACAGCCAAAAACAGGAATATCGCTCATCGAACATTTTAATTAAAGTGCGTGTTCAACAACCAGCGCATGTACACGCCCGTCAGCTCGCATACAAGGCATTTAAACTATCACATAATATCCTAGGGGTGAAAATTCCCCCACACAAGGTTAGACAAGCCACTTACCTCGACTCCGGTACAAAACCGCTATGAAACAACTCTCTTGCCGCGAATGTCGGCCTCCACAAGTGTAGAATCTGATAAAAATCAATAGAATCACATCAAAATAGGCTAATTGGGCATTACCCAATCAAAATAACTCAAAATACACCAAAACCCACAAGTTGCCAAAACCCGACTTTCGGTACGCTTATCGAAAAATCACGAAAGTTATATTTTCGGAACCCTTGTCTCAATACGAGTCTAAGCATATAATGTTTATCAAATTCGGACTCCATTTGCCCACTCAAAACCTTGATTTTCTAAAGTTCAAGCCTAGGGTGAAAACCCCATAAAACACCCCAAATTCCTCCATTTTCATGAGATAATTGCATAATATTGTCAACAATAATCATAATTTGAGTCCATAGTTGATTACCTGAAGAAACCCCTTGAATCTCCCTTCAAAATTGCCCAAATCGCCCCTTAAGCCGAGCCCTCAATGTTTGGAAATGTTTCTGAAATTTCTAACTTCTGATATAATTAACTCTCTGCGATTTCCGCTTCTGCGGACAAAATTCCGCTCCTGCGAGCCCGTATATCTGCGACCAACTGGTCGCTTCTGCGATCCCAGGCCTAACTGGCCAATCCCGCTTCTGCGAGAAAAGGACCGCTTCCGCGCGTCCGCTTCCGCGATTGGACAACCGCTCCTGCGAGAATTTCCGCTGCTGCGAGAAATAGTCCGCTTCTGCGGACTCGCTTAAGCGAATTCCCCTCCGCTCCTGCGGATTCTCACTCCTCGACCCAAGGTCGCTTCTGCGACGAGTCTTCCGCACCCGCGACTCCGCCTCAGCGGAAGAAGATCCGCCTCTGCGAACCTAGGCGCTCCTGCGCCCCAAGTTCCGCTCCTACGGACTCGCCTCTGCGGTCCCATTTCCGCAGGGGCGAAAACGACAGAACAGAAGGCCCAAACTGCAATTTTCCATGTTTTCCTTCCGTTTACCCATCCGAAAACACTCCGAGGCCCCCGGGTCCCCAACGAAAACCACCAACATACTCCAAAACATGATACGAACTTATTCCAATCATAAAAACACGTCTAACAACATCAAAACCCATAATTCACATCGATTCAAGCCTAAGTTTCTTCAAAACTTTCAAAACTAACATTCAATCCAAAACCCGGCCAAACGACGTCCAAATGACCTGAAAATTTGCGGACATATCCAAAATCACATAACGAAGCTACGGAAATTGTCGGAATTCCATTCCGACCCCCGGATCAAAATCTCACCTATCGTTCGGATTCGCCAAAATTTCAACCTTCGGAATTTCAAGCCTAATTGAGCTACGGACCTCCAAAATACATTCCGAACGCGCTCCCAACCCCGAAATCACCTAACGGAGCTAATGGAACCATCGGATTTCCGTTCCGAGATCGTCTTAACACTGTTCCGGCTACGGGCCATTTTCTAGCTTCAAAGCTCTTATTTAGGGACTAAGTGTCCCAAAATGCTCAAATTTTCGGAACCGACTCTCCCGGCAACCCACAATAGCAGAAATGAACTTAGGGGAACAGTTAAATTAGGGATTGGGGCGTAATTTTCTAAAACGACCGGTCGGGTCGTTACATCTTCCCACACTTAAAGATTCGTTCGTCCTCGAACGAGCATAGAAACATACCTGGAGTAGTGAAAAAGATGAGGGTACTGGCTGCGCATATCCTGCTCGGTCTCCCAAGTCGCCTCCTCGACCGGCCGGCCCCGCCACTAAACCTTTACCGAAGCGATGTTCTTTGACCTTAGCTTTCTGACTTGCCTGTCTAGAATGGCTACCTGGCTCCTCAACATAAGACAGATCCTTGTCTAGCTGAACAGAAGTGAAATCCAACACATGCGACGGGTCACCAAGGTATCTCCGGAGCATGGAGACATGAAATACGGAATGAACTCCGGCTAGACTGGGAGGTAAGGCCAACTCATAAGCAACCTCCCCAACATGCCTCAAAATCTCAAAAGGGCCAATAAACCTAGGACTCGGCTTTCCTTTCTTCCCAAACCTCATAACGCCCCTTTCATGGGCGAGACTCGAAGCATAACCCGCTCGGAGACCATAAAAGCCACATCGCGAACCTTCTTGTCCGCATAAATCTTCTGTCTAGACTGGGCTGCACGAAGTCTGTCCTGAATTACCTTGACCTTGTCCATAGCATCCTGAACCATATCAGTACCTAGCAATCCCTGGCCTCGCCCGGCTCAAACCAACCCACGGGAGACACGCACCTCCTACCATATAGGGCCTCGTACGGTGCCATCTGAATACTAGACTGGTAGCTGTTGTTATAAGCAAACTCCGCCAGTGGCAAGAAGTGATCCCATGAACCTCCAAACTCAATCACGCACGCACGGAGCATATCCTCCAAAATCTGAATAGTGCGCTCGGACTGCCCATCAGTCTGGGGATGAAACGCTGTGCTCAGCTCCACCCGAGTACCTAACTCCTGCTGTACGGCTCTCCAGAACCGTGAAGTGAACTGAGTGCCTCTATCTAAAATGATGGAAATTGGAATACCAAGCAGCCGAACTATCTCCCTGATATAGATCTCCGCCAGTCGTTCCGATGAATAAGCAGTGCTCACCGGTATAAAATGGGCGGACTTGGTCAGCCGATCCACAATGACCCAAATAGAATCAAACTTCCTAACCGTCCGTGGAAGTCCGGATACAAAGTCCATGGTAATGCGCTCCCATTTCCACTCGGGAATCTCAATCTGCTGCATCAATCCACCCGGACGCTGATGCTCATACTTCACCTGCTGGCGGTTGAGGCATCTAGAAACATAATCAACTATATCCCTCTTCATCCGCCTCCACCAGTAATGTTGTTTCAAGTCCTGATACATCTTCGCGGCACCCGGATTGATGGAATACCGCGAACTATGGGCCTCTACTAGAATCAGCTCTCGAAGATCATCTACATTGGGCACACAGATACGCCCTGCATCCTCATGACTCCATCATCCCCGATGGTAACATCTCGAGCATCACCACGCCGAACTCTATCCTGAAGGACAAGCAAATGAGGGTCGTCGAACTGACGCTCCCTGATGCGGTCAAATAGAGAAGACCGAGAAACCACACAAGCTAGAACTCGGCTGGGCTCCGAAAGATCCAGTCTAACAAACTGCCTGGCCAAAGCCTGAACATCCATCGCCATAGGCCTCTCCGAAGCTAGTAGATATGCTAAACTCCCCAAACTCTCTGCCCGATGACTCAAGGCATCAGCAACCACATTAGCCTTGCCCGGATGATAGAGAATAGTAATATCATAGTCCTTCAGTAGTTCCAACCATCTTCTCTGACGCATATTCAGGTCCTTCTGCTTAAGCAAGTGCTGCAAGCTCCGGTGATCGATGTAGATCTCACAAGGAACCCCATATAAATAATGACGCCAAATTTTCAAGGCGTGAACAATGGCAGCTAGCTCCAAATCATGAACAGGGTAATTCTTCTCATGCACCTTCAGCTGTCTCGACGCGTAGGCAATCACCCTACCGTCCTGCATCAATACCGCACCGAGTCCAACTCGTGAGGCATCACAATATACAATATAGGACCCCGAACCTGTAGGCAACATCAATATAGGGGCCGAAGTCAAAGCTATCTTGAGCTTCTGAAAGCTCGCCTCACACTCGTCTGTCCACTGAAAAGGGGCACCCTTTTGGGTCAATCTAGTCATAGGTGCTGCAATCGAAGAGAACCCCTCTACGAAACGATGGTAATAGCCCGCCAAACTAAGGAAACTGCGAATCTCAGTAGCGGAGGAGGGTCTGGGCCAACTCCTGCACGGCCTCCACCTTCCTCGGATCTACTCGAATACCATCACTCGACACCACGTGGCCCAAAAATGCCACCGAACTCAACCAGAATTCACATTTAGAGAACTTGGCATAAAGCTGCTTCTCCCTCAGAATCTGAAGCACTATCCTCAAATGTTGCTCGTGCTCTTCCCGACTCCGGGAATATACTAGAATATCATCAATGAAAACAATCACGAACGAGTCCAGATAAGGCCTGAACACACTGTGCATCAAATGCATAAATGCTGCTGGGGCATTAGTCGACCCAAAAGACATCACGAGGAACTCATAGTGACCATACCGGGTCCTGAAGGCAGTCTTCGGGATATCTGGCTCCCGAATCTTCAGCTGGTGATACCCGGAGCGCAAATCAATCTTAGAAAAAACATGTGCGCCCTGTAACTGGTCAAATAAATCATCAATAAGGGGCAAAGGATACCGGTTCTTCACTGTAACCTTGTTCAACTGACGATAGGCAATACACATACCCATAGAACCGTCCTTTTTCTTCACAAACAATACAGGAGGCGAAACACTGGGTCGAATAAAACCCTTGCCCAATAACTCCTGTAATTGATCCTTCAACTCCTTTAACTCAGGAGGAGCCATACGGTACGGTGGAATAGAAATGGGCTGAGTGCCCGGCAACAAGTCAATAGCAAAGTCAATATCTCTGTCGGGCGGCATGCCCGGAAGATCAGCTGGAAATACATCAGCAAAGTCACGTACCACATGGACAGAATCAATAGAGGGAGTGTCAACACTGACGTCCCGCACATAGGCTAGATAAGCAGCACACCCCTTCTCAACCATACGCTGAGCTCTCAGAAAAAAAATAACACGGCTAGGAATGTGATCTAGAGTAGTCAAAGGAAAAGCTAATCAGTCACATCTTCATGTTTTCCGGTTTACCAGGAACAAGTTCATTAAAGCCAACAGATCATCCGCCAGAATTGTTCAACCTCATGGATCCCTTTGATCCATCAATTCTTATTGAAAGAAGAACTTATTATGAGCTCGAGGTTTTCCGACAACATGGAGGATCTATTCTCAAGCCTTACGGAGTGAATCCGGAATATCCGTTCTGCCATATATTCATAGCTCAAGCCAAGGATTTTCCACAAGAACTATTATGGTTTTTATGGTACCTATGCCATCAGTATTATATTTTCATGGAATTCAAATGCAACGTCTTCAAAGAGTTTGATAACATTGCACCAGCTCTTAGAATATTTTTGCAATGGTTCAAACCTAGAAGATACTGGATTAAATGTTTCAGTGATTCCTACACAGCGAAGGTGTTCATGTTTCATAGGCCAATAAAGATTATTAATGGAAAAGTCCAGGCACAAGCAGAAGCATCATTTTGGTGGAAATTTTCCGTGTCCATTTTATCAATGGAGGAAGAATATAGCGAGGCACAAAGAATCCTTTTTCAGCAAAATAGATGCATCCCGAAAGAAATATGGCCAAAAGATTGGGCAAGCTGGAATTATACAAACAGTCATCCTCACTGGGAAAGAGTCCGAGCAGCAGCAAAAGAATACCAAACTCCATACGAAGTCATCCGAGAAAAAATCACTCAAGACATTTCCAGACTAAGGCTGAAGATTACATCTTTCGATCCAAAAGAGAAAGAGCACTGTGAAGAATGGCCGTCAAGTTCCAGGCGTTACTACACAAGGTCATTGAAAAGATGCTTAGAAGACAATCATGGAATCATCAAAGAATAATTACCGATTTCCTACTAATCCCACCATAATCCTAAATTAGCCACCAAAAAACGTCAAAAATATCCTACCCATGTCAAGACAAATCTTCCACATCTTTTCATACTATCCGGGCCCCGCTTCAACTTGTTTTCACATGTTTAGACATGCCTCCACATGCTTCGTCACATGCATCATCAGGCTTTCACATGGCGTCACATGCTCCCGCATATTTTCACATGTTACACCATGTATATTTCACCCGTTTCACATGTTTTCGGTTGTTTTTTAGTTGTTTGCCTAAAGTCCTTCACATGTTTAGAAGGACCCACTTGTAAGATAAGTTTGCCATGTAAGATAGGTTTATTTTATCTATTAAGTTTGTCTTGTAATAACCTCCTAGTCCTATATAAAGGAGGCCTTGTAGTACTTGGTAGGATCATCTAGCTTTCATCTTGTAAATCTTCAAAAATCCTTTGTGAAATACTACTTATGAGTGCTTTCTAAATTTCTCTCTTGTTCTTTCTTTCGAATGGATGGAAAGGCCGGTCCATGTATGAAAAATAGGGTAAGTATACTGTAATAAAGTTATCTTATTATAGTACGAAAGTTTTCTGAGTTATAAACAGCTAACGTTGGTTATAGTACAAAAGTTTTCCGAGTTGTGTAGCTTGGCAAGCCGTCCCTTATGGGTTGTTGAAGCCAGCCCCGTTTGTAGGAAAACTTTTGAGACTATAAACAAATTAACTGTTTGTGTAGCTTGGCAAGCCGTCCCTTATGGGTTGTTGAAGCCAACCCCTTTTGTAGGGAAACTTTCGTATTTATGGTATAGCCACTTTCTTGTGGTAGCTTGCCATGTTCTTTACTACTGTGGTATCAGAGCCAGCCCATCCTTTCGGAGGGAGGAACAGTTTACTAAATATGTCTGAGTCATTTCCATCATCCTCTTCTTCTTCTCTTGCAAAAATGAATATGTCTCCTACTTTACATAAAACCTTGTCCAAAAAATATGATTACCTCTATGAAGTAGATATCCTACCCGATGAACAAAAAGTATCTTCCACTGAACTACCCCTCATAAACCCTTACTCGGCGTTTGCCAAAAAATCCTTTGCACCCTGGACCCAAATTCGTTCCTTAGTCCAACATAGACCAAAAGGAGTCAAAGAATATGTTGCTGCCTCAAAACTTGACCAGCATCCTATTCTTGCCACTCGAGAGGAACAATTTATCACCCTTCAAATACCAGATGATTTTCCTAGGCAATGGAGAGCTCATGGTTTTACCCATATCCATTTTGGTGCTTTTCGAATCGCTTTAACATATCATGGAAGAAAAGGTCAATCTGTTGTAGCTCGACTTTCTCTTCTAGATACCCGATATTTGGAGTACCAACACGCAAACTTGGGTACTGCCGAAGTTACCCTGAATGCTGGAACTGTCTTCATAACTATCTTTCCAAATTTCAACATGTCCCTTTATGACCCGTACCTAACCGAAGCCTTAAAAATCCAAGTCCAAATCCAAGGAGCACCACAAGCCAAAGATTCTATCCAAGCAACCCTTCACCACCAAATGGCATGGCGAGTCCAAAATCATGCCATGGATCTCTGTCTACCGGAGGAGAAAATGCTTTGCTCTTAAATATTGATGCTACCAAAGGAAACACCATGTGCACCCAAATACCCAGACAAATTTCCAGAGATGAACTTGTCAAAATCCTTCCCGATTCATGGATCACAAATTATGAGAAGCTAAGAGAATCAGAGGAAACTCTGCAATCTGGTGAACCAACTTTTACCAAAAGAAGTGACAAAACCGTTTGCATAAGCTTTGACCATTCCCATCTCAAAAAACCCAATAAAACCATCTTTTCTTGCCAAATGATCCAACCCAAAGATACAACAGACACTTACCCAGAACCCGATGGAGAATTCTTCTGGAATATCCAAAGCATCATGGAAGAACATGACTGGTGCCAATATTTTGACAAAGAAGGGAAAAGAATGTGGTGGTTCAAATGCCCTTTCACTGGACACTGCCCATGGGATCTCGGTTGCACCTGCCAAGATTGTATAGAAGATCCAGTTGGAGAATATAATGAACATCACCAGCGCAAATCTAAATCCAAGAAAAAGGGGAAAACTACTGAAAAAGAATTTCGGGCCAGATATGAGAATAAAGATCCTTCGATTGGCTCATTAAGCCGTCCAGGTAAATATGAATTTCTTGTCAGTTATAAACCCCAAGAATGGCCGAAACTACCTGAAAAATTCACCCCTAGCTGGGAGGATAGTGAAACCATGCCCAAATCCGAACCAACATCATCTCACACCCCAAAACCTAAAAAGCCACCTAAGCCTAAAACTCCATTAACCCAAAGTTCCACACACCCACAAATATTCATGATGAGCCCTTCAAGTTCTAGTCACTCCCAAGATTTTCCTCCACTTCAACCTTTTGAAAAGGAAGGTATCAGCCATGCTCCAAAAATCCCCAAAAAGAACATAATACTACCGTCTGGAGAAAAAACCCCAACAAGTGATATTGAAGCAACAATGAACTGGCAATCAGAAAATTCCATCTGCCCGAACAAAGTGCTCAATAATATTGGAAACACCATAAAAAATGTGGCCCATGCACAAAACAAGTTGATGAGCAAAGTGGAAACAATTGAGAAAAAGGTGGAGCGGTCATCGTCTCAACATGCAGGACTGATCAAAGCTTTGGAATTAAGGTTGGCAAATTTACAATATGAGATTTGTCCGCCAGGAACTTCACTTTTCCAATTTTTCCAACAACAACAACAGGAGACGATTTCTCTTAAAGAACAAATTCGGCTTCTGAGAAATGATCACTATGAGCCACAAAGAACCTCATCATTCTCTTCAAAACCTACCTTCTTCCCCATGTCATCACGAGCATATTCACCACCCAAATTAGACCATACCTTCTCTACTTTTCCATCAACCTCAAAAAATCCAATATCTTTCACCCGACCAACAAAAGAAGAAAATGATTTTGATATCGCAAAATTGGTTTGGGAAAGGAAAGATGCCCTTGAAGCAAAAAAACAAACCAAGAAAAGGCGAGACCAAGGAGAAAGTTCAAAAGAATCAAATCTTGACAATCTGATGATTTCCGACCAGAAGGCTCCAGACTTCTATGTCTCTCAGCCAAGATACATATCAGAAGAAGATACCCCATGGTCAGAATCGCTAAACTCATCAGAAGACGAATCCATGGAAGATAGTTCTCAAGCAAGCAATGAATCCACAACGGAATCTTCCGAAGGAAATGATCCCCCAATATTTGTAAACCAGCCAAGAGATCCAGAAATATCTGAAGTAGATGATGAACAAGAAGGCATGACGGATGAACCAATCCCAGAAAGAAGATATGAGCCTATGGCGTCAAAGCCAATTGGAACTGGTTTCCACACTTTCACCTTAGATGATGTCAAGGTTTCAAAATGGCCTCAACGGATCCAAGACTTCTATACTTGGATGGTGACCAGAAATTTGGTGGAACGAGAAAAGTATATCATCCTTTCAGAACTCACTTCACGATTCTCAGGAATCCTCAGAGACTGGTGGAATGCACTTGGAATTCAAGACAAAAATGCTTTTCTTACTTCCCGGGATTTTGCTTTCAACATCAGAATCCTACATGAAGTTTTTTGCGGAGATGCTGGCCAAAGACAGGAGAAAATGCGAAGGCAACTGTTCGAGATGAAGTGCGTGTCATTCGACAGAAATGACATTGATAGACATTTTCAAAAAATGGCAAAGATATACTTCGAGATTGGAGGAGATATCAATCTAAAGCAAGCCTTTGTATCTTCTCTTCCAAAGTTGTTGGCAAGTCGAACCATGACCATCATTGAAGAAAAGTTCCAGTCCATAACCATCCCACAAATTGGTTACATCAGGCAAGCTATTTTCGTTGCATTAGATGATATCTGTACGAAGCGCTCTGCCCTGAAACAAATTATCCAACACAATCCAGCACTTGACAAAGCATGCCGCAAATCTGATCTAATCACCGGATCAGGATGTTCTTGCCGCACATCTAGGCGAAGGAGAGAATTCAGAAGGTTCAAATGGCCAAGAATTCCAGATGGAAAGTCAAGGTCCAAGAGACGCACAAAATATTTCGGACGGAGAAGGCCAGGAAATTTTCACAAGAAGAACAGGTGTTTTATTTGCCATAAGATTGGACATTTTGCTAAAAATTGTCCACAATCAAGAAGGTCTGTCAAACTCATTCAAGAGATTGAAGATTACACTGGTATACATCTCGGAAAGGAGGAGGACCTTGAATCAATATTCTCTGTGGATGATGAACCAAATGAAGAAACCTTATTCTCCCTTGATATCTATGAAGAGCAAGGCAATTACCAAATCTCAGAACCAATAATCGAGGCTAGAGAGGAGATCAATGCTCTTACTGTTGTTCCTCAAGTAGAAGTCAAAATCTATTCATCCAAGTGGGACAAACCAACTCGAGTTATTGCTTTCATTGATACCGGAGCTGCTTCCTCACTTATAAATCCAGTTGTTTTTCCTGAAGATCAATGGGTACCGCATTTTAAAGATTTCAACACTGCATCAAATGCGATCCTGACCACAACTGTCATTACAAAGCACCCGATCACCATTGAGTTCTTCCCGGGATTGAAGTACAGAACGAAGCTGCTAGGATCTGATGTACCAGGAAAAGATCTTATTATTGGATTCGATATCTACAGACAACTCAGAGATCAGCTCCATATCAAGGCTAATGGGATAGCTTTTAAAAAGCAGTTCAGGCCCTATTCTGAAATCCCGAGGCTATTCCAAATCACTAAGGACGAACAGATCAAGGAGATCGAGCAAAATCTCATTGAACAGTCATGTGCCGATTCCCATAAAGACTTCATGATGAAAGGAAAACGCCCTCTATGGAAGAATGAAGAATTTTTTATCAAGCTCCCTTTCAAGAAGAATGAAAACATCAATCCAACAAAAGCCAGCCATTCAGGGATGAATCCAGATCATCTGAAACTCGCAAAGAAAGAGTGTGAAGAGCTTTTGGAATTTGATCCGATAGAGCCATCAGATTCACAATGGGCATGCGAAGCATTTTATGTCAACAAAAGAGCTGAACAAACAAGAGGAAAACTAAGGTTAGTCATCAACTACCAGCCACTTAACCATTTCCTCCAATATGATAAATTCCCAATCCCAAATAAACTCACCCTTTTCTCCCACCTAGCCAAGGCCAAATATTTTTCTAAGTTTGATTTAAAGTCGGGATTTTGGCAATTAGGAATTCACCCTGAAGAAAGACCCAAAACAGGATTTTGCATCCCCGATCATCACTTCCAATGGAAAGTTATGCCTTTCGGATTGAAAACTGCACCTTCTTTATTCCAAAAAGCCATGATAAAAATATTCCAACCCATCCTCCATACCTCCCTAGTTTACATTGATGACATCCTGCTATTTAGTGTGACATTTGAAGAACATATCCACTTGCTTCGTCAGTTTGAGGAATTGGTAACACAATACGGGATCATGCTCTCAGCAAAAAAGATGGTTCTTGCTCAAAAGGAAATTGATTTTCTTGGAATGCATTTTGTGCAAGGAGAATATAGTCCAGGACCCCATATATGTCGGGAACTACTCAAATTTCCGGATACCAACTTCTCAACAAAGCAGATCCAACAATTTCTGGGCATAATAAATTATGTAAGAGATTTTATCCCAAATATCTCTACATACATTTCTCCACTTACAGAGATGCTCAAGAAATATGCTCCTCCATGGGGAAAGAAACAAGATGAAGCAGTCAAGGAAATAAAGGAGATTTCTAAAAATGTCAAGTCCCTTTATATCCCTTCAGATGGGAAGAAGATATTGCAGACGGATGCCAACAATGAATATTGGAGTGCTGTTCTATTTGAAGAAAAAGATGGCCAGAGGAAAATATGCGGATACGCCAGTGGAAAGTTCAAAGATGCCGAGCAACATTATCACTCCACTTTCAAGGAAATTCTTGCAGTAAAGAATGGAATCAAGAAATTCAATTTCTTCCTTATTCATACAGAATTCCTGATTGAAATGGATATGAAGGCTTTCCGAAGATGATTCATCTAAATGCAAAAATTATTCCCAATCCTCAGATTCTCAGGTGGGCTCAATGGTTCTCTCCATACAAGTTTCAAGTCAGGCATCTGAAAGGAAAGGATAATATTCTCGCAGATTTTCTGTCTCGACCGGAAGAATTTTCAAGGAGATTTTCCCCAGCAAAATTGAAGTCAAAGGAAAAGCTAATCGGTCACATCTTCATGTTTTCCAGTTTACCAGGAACAAGTTTATTAAAGCCAGCAGATCATCCGCCGGAATTGTTCAACCTCATGGATCCCTTTGATCCATCAATTCTTATTGAAAGAAGAACTTATTATGAGCTCGAGGTTTTCCGACAACATGGAGGATCTATTCTCAAGCCTTACGGAGTGAATCCGGAATATCCGTTCTGCCATATATTCATAGCTCAAGCCAAGGATTTTCCACAAGAACTATTATGGTTTTTCTGGTACCTATGCCATCAGTATTATATTTTCATGGAATTCAAATGCAACGTCTTCAAAGAGTTTGATAACATTACACCAGCTCTTAGAATATTTTTGCAATGGTTCAAACCTAGAAGATACTGGATTAAATGTTTCAAGTGATTCCTACACACCAAAGGTGTTCATGTTTCATAGGCCAGTAAAGATTATTAATGGAAAAGTTCAGGCACAAGCAGAAGCATCATTTTGGTGGAAATTTTCCGTGTCCATTTTATCAATGGAGGAAGAATATAGCGAGGCACAAAGAATCCTTTTTCAGCAAAATAGATGCATCCCGAAAGAAATATGGCCAAAAGATTGGGCAAGCTGGAACTATACAAACAGTCATCCTCACTGGGAAAGAGTCCGGGCAGCAGCAAAAGAATACCAAACTCCATACGAAGTCATCCGAGAAAAAATCACTCAAGACATTTCCAGACTAAGGCTGAAGATTACATCTTTCGATCCAAAAGAGAAAGAGCACTGTGAAGAATGGCCGTCAAGTTCCAGGCGTTACTACACAAGGTCATTGAAAAGATGCTTAGAAGACAATCATGGAATCATCAAAGAATAATTACCTGATTTCCTACTAATCCCACCATAATCCTAAATTAGCCACCAAAAAACGTCAAAAATATCCTACCCATGTCAAGACAAATCTTCCACATCTTTTCATACTATCCGGGCCCCGCTTCAACTTGTTTTCACATGTTTAGACATGCCTCCACATGCTTCGTCACATGCATCATCAGGCTTTCACATGGCGTCACATGCTCCCGCATATTTTCACATGTTACACCATGTATATTTCACCCGTTTCACATGTTTTCGGTTGTTTTTTAGTTGTTTGCCTAAAGTCCTTCACATGTTTAGAAGGACCCACTTGTAAGATAAGTTTGCCATGTAAGATAGGTTTATTTTATCTATTAAGTTTGTCTTGTAATAACCTCCTAGTCCTATATAAAGGAGGCCTTGTAGTACTTGGTAGGATCATCTAGCTTTCATCTTGTAAATCTTCAAAAATCCTTTGTGAAATACTACTTATGAGTGCTTTCTAAATTTCTCTCTTGTTCTTTCTTTCGAATGGATGGAAAGGCCGGTCCATGTATGAAAAATAGGGTAAGTATACTGTAATAAAGTTATCTTATTATAGTACGAAAGTTTTCTGAGTTATAAACAACTAACGTTGGTTATAGTACAAAAGTTTTCCGAGTTGTGTAGCTTGGCAAGCCGTCCCTTATGGGTTGTTGAAGCCAGCCCCGTTTGTAGGAAAACTTTTGAGACTATAAACAAATTAACTGTTTGTGTAGCTTGGCAAGCCGTCCCTTATGGGTTGTTGAAGCCAACCCCTTTTGTAGGGAAACTTTCGTATTTATGGTATAGTTAGCTTTCTTGTGGTATCTTGCCCTGTTGCCCTGTTCTTCACTACTGTGGTATCAGAGCCAGCCCATCATTTCGGAGGGAGGAACAGTTTACTAAATATGTCTGAGTCATTTCCATCATCTTCTCAAAATTGACCATCCCAAGCAGCAATAGATCCGCTCTGGTCTCAAAATCACAAATGGTAATCAAACACGACCGATATACACGGTCCACAGCCAAAGAATCACCCACCGGAGTGGAAACATAAATGGGGGCACTCAAAGAATCCCGAGGCACACCCGGATGAGAAGCAAAGTAAGAAGACACATATGAAAAAGTGGAACCAGGGTCGAATAGAACCGATGCCTCCCTGTGACTAACCAGAATAATACATGTGATAACAGAGTCAGATGCGACAGCAGCAACATGATCAGGAATAGCATAAAATCTAGCCTGACCACTCTCTCGAGGACGGCCTATGGTACCCTGATCCCCGCCCCTGGCTGGTTGGGCAGGTGGAGTGGCAGCTGGAGCTGGAATGATGGCCTGCTGGCCCTGAGAACCACGCTGAGGCTGCAAAGACTGGTGAGGTGCTCCCCTCCTACGCCTGGGGCACTCCCTGACCAGATGGCGAGTATCCCCGCACCCAAAGCAAGCTGTGGGAGGACACGGTGACTGTGACTGACCGGCCTCACCCCCACTAGCCTGACCTCTGGAAGGACCCCGCGCAGGAGGTGCACTGGAAACTGGGGGAGCATAATAAGGCTCCCGAGGTGCTGGAAGGGCTGGAGTACTACCGGTTGCTGGCAATGCTGAGTGAACTGGCCGATCGGAATAACCCCTACCAAAACAATTGGCTGCTAAAGTGCGGGCACCAGAGAAATGTCCCGACTCACAAGACCTCTTGGCCTCCCTCTCTCCCCGCTCTCTAGGGAGCATACGCTCGATCCTCCTGGAAATGCTCACTTCTTGCTGATAAGATATATCCATCTCCAACTCTCTGGCCATGCTGGACCGAATCGGCGGAATCGGGCCCTCGATAAATCTCCGCACTCTCTCCCAGACCGTGGCTACAAAAGCCGGTGCATTCGTGGCTAGGCGGGTGAAACTGATAGCATACTTCAATACTGACAAGGAACCCTGTCGCAACCGCTCAAACCCCGAGCGCCAAGAATCCGTAAGGCTCTGAGGAACAAACTCTCTTAAAAATAGATCTGAAAACTGCGTCCAAGTCAATGAAGCAGACTCTTCTGGACTATCCAACTCATACGTGCGCCACCAGATCATAAGCGGCCCCACGAAACTGAAAAGCAGTGAAGGAAACCCCGCCGGTCTCCACAATCCCCATAGTACGAAGAATACGATGACACTCCTCTAGAAAACCCAATGCATCATCTGAAGCCAAACCACTAAACACCGGAGGGTCATATTTCTTGAACCTCTCCAATCTACGCTGCTCGTCCTCAGAGGCAGCTGGTCCACCTCCGGGCTGTGCTGGGGCGGCAGGAGGCATAACCAAAACATCTGGAACCTGTCCCACCGGCACACGCTGCTCCGGTGTAACGGCTGCGGGAGTCTGGGCCCCTCCCCCGGCCTGAGATGTAGCTGCGACGAGAGGAAGCAGTCCTGCCTGAGCTAAAGTGGTATACATACTCATAAACTGGACCAGGGTCTCCTGTAGTGCTGGAGTAGTAGCAGCTGTAGTCGGTGTACCAGGTGCCTGCGCTCCAACCTGGTCTACCTGTGGCACCTCAGCGGCAGCGCGCGCGGGTGTTGTGGCTGCACCTCGGGCGCGTCTTCGTCCTCTACCTCGGCCCCGACCTCTGACGGCGGCAACAGGGGGCGCAGGTACCTGATCGTCGCGAGTAGCTCGTGTCCTCACCATCTGTGAGAGAATAAAAATCAATAGTTTAGATTTTTTATGCCAAAAATGTCGCACGACAAGGAATCCAAAGAAATGAAGAGTTTCCTAAACAGTTACATAGCCCCTCGTAGATAAATACAGACGTCTCCGTATAGATCAGCGAGACTCTAAGTAACCGGTCTGTGTCCCATGACTCCTATGAACCTAGTGCTCCGATACCAACTTGTCACGACCCTAGTTCACCAATCGTGAACATGTCGTGATGGCACCCAGTCCCCACGACTAGGTAAGCCTAACACGTTGCGGAATATACTAGTTTATGAACATTCAATAAGAATTAGCGGAAAATAAGATGAAAGGAATGAAATCCGTGCTGCTTGGCACATACACCAGTCAAATACGCTGTTTAAAACACTACCAAGACCCGGAATCCCACGGGTAACACAGACTAAAAGAGATCATACAATTGTAGCTCTATGTAAAAGGAGTATCTAACAACGGAATGAAGGAAAAACATCTACTAGCACTAGAATAGAAGGAAGGCCTCCGGATCCGCGGACGTAGCAGATCATACCTCGAGATCTCCCAAAATGATGCTGAATTACCTAATATGAGCCTGTCCCGATGTACCTGGATCTGCACAACAAAAGTGTGCGGAAGAGTAGCATGAGTACACCACAGCGGTACTCAGTAAGTGCCAAGCCTAACCTCGATGGAGTAGTGACGAGGAAGGTCAGGGCCCTACTGAGAAAAAACAATAATACAATGATAATAACAACAATAAGCAGTTTAAATGAATAATAAATTTCCGAACTAGCAACAATAAGATGATTACTACAATCGTCTACAATTAAGCTAACAACGAATAGCCAACTCAATAAAATAAGTCCAGGACCTGTAGGAATCGAACCCACAGTCCCATTGACAGTACCTCTGGGTCTCCGAGAATCGAACCCGCAACCCATATCTCAATAAATAATTAATAACTCAGGATCTCCGGGAATCGAACCCGCAGTCCCTACCAATAACTCAGGATCTCGGGAATCGAACCCGTAGTCCCTACCAATAACTCAGGATCTCGGGAATCGAACCCGTAGTCCCTACCAATAACTCAGGATCTCGGGAATCGAACCCGTAGTCCCTACCAATAATTCAGGATCTCGGGAATCAAACCCGTAGTCCCTACCAATAACTCAGGATCTCGGGAATCGAGCCCGTAGTCCCTACCAATATCACACCGGGTCTCTGGGAATCGATCCCACAGCCCTGGGTCTCCGGGAATCGAACCCGCAGTCCACAAACACAGCAAATAAAGGAATCCACAGAGAGATCAATTATGCTTAACTATAACTTCACCGAAAAATAGTGCCAATAATTATCAAGGAGTTCAAATAAGGCAATTAGGCAACTAAACAGTTAAGTACTACCTAATCATGCTTTCCTAACCACTACCGGGTAAAAATAACAAATTAATAGCCAAAGACAGGAATATCGCTCATCGAACATTTTAATTAAAGTGCGTGTTCAACAACCAGCGCATGTACATGCCCGTCACCTCGCATACAAGGCATTTAAACTATCACATAATATCCTAGGGGTGAAAATTCCCCCACACGAGGTTAGACAAGCCACTTACCTCGACTCCGGTACAAAACCGCTATGAAACAACTCTCTTGCCGCGAATGTCGGCCTCCACAAGTGTAGAATCTGATAAAAATCAATAGAATCACATCAAAATAGGCTAATTGGGCATTACCCAATCAAAATAACTCAAAATACACCAAAACCCACAAGTTGCCAAAACCCGACTTTCGGTACGCTTATCGAAAAATCACGAAAGTTATATTTTCGGAACCCTTGTCTCAATACGAGTCTAAGCATATAACGTTTATCAAATTCGGACTCCATTTTCCCACTCAAAACCTTGATTTTCTAAAGTTCAAGCCTAGGGTGAAAACCCCCATAAAACACCCCAAATTCCTCCATTTTCATGAGATAATTGCATAATATTGTCAACAATAATCATAATTTGAGTCCATAGTTGATTACCTGAAGAAACCCCTTGAATCTCCCTTCAAAATCGCCCAAATCACCCCTTAAGCCGAGCCCTCAATGTTTGGAAATGTTTCTGAAATTTCTAACTTCTGATATAATTAACTCTCTGCGATTTCCGCTTCTGCGGACAAAATTCCGCTCCTGCGAGCCCGTATCTACGACCAACTGGTCGCTTCTGCGATCCCAGGCCTAAATGGCCAATCCCGCTTCTGCGAGAAAAGGACCGCTTCCACGCGTCCGCTTCCGCGATTGGACAACCGCTCGTGCAAGAATTTCCGCTTCTGCGAGAAGTAGTCCGCTTCTGCGGACTCGCTTAAGCAAATTCCCCTTCGCTCCTGCGGATTCTCACTCCTCGACCCAAGGTCGCTTCTGCGACGAGTCTTCCGCACCCGCGACTCCGCCTCAGCGGAAGAGGATCCTCCTCTGCGAACCCAGGCGCTCTTGCGCCCCAAGTTCCGCTCCTGCGGACTCGCCTCCGCGGTCCCATTTCCATAGGGGCGAAAACGACAGAACAGAAGGCCCAACCTGCAATTTTCCATGTTTTCCTTCCGTTTACCCATCCGAAAACACTCCGAGGCCCCTGGGTCCCCAACGAAAACCACCAACATAATCCAAAACATGATACGAACTTATTCCAATCATAAAAACACATCTAACAACATCAAAACCCATAATTCACATCGATTCAAGCCTAAGTTTCTTCAAAACTTTCAAAACTAACATTCAATCCAAAACCCGGCCAAACGACGTCCAAATGACCTGAAAATTTGCGGACATATCCAAAATCACATAACGAAGCTACAGAAATTGTCGAAAATTCCATTCCGACCCCGGATCAAAATCTCACCTATCGTTCGGATTCGCCAAAATTTCAACCTTCGGCATTTCAAGCCTAATTGAGCTACGGACCTCCAAAATACATTCCGAACACGCTCCCGACCCCGAAATCACCTAACGGAGCTAATGGAACCATCAAATTTCCGTTCCGAGATCGTCTTAACACTGTTCCGGCTACGGGCCATTTTCTAGCTTCAAAGCTCTTATTTAGGGACTAAGTGTCCCAAAATGCTCAAATTTTCAGAACCGACTCTCCCGGCAAACCACAATAGCAAAAATGAACTTAGGGGAACAGTTAAATTAGGGATTGGGGCATAATTTTCTAAAACGACCGGTCGGGTCGTTACAGTTTGCCAATGACATGATTTTGAAAATAACTAGAAACTCTATTTGAAAATTTATACCTCATGTAACCACAATTTTCAAGGCCTCAAATTAAGCTGAAATAATAATGTTGGAAATTTAAACTCCCATGAAATCTCATATTAGTAAGAACTGTAGAATTGACCTTTAACAAGCAAGATTCTAAATATCAGTCTGATCACCTAACATTCCACAACAATGACCGGTTTAAAAGCTGGACTGAACGTCATTACAAATACAACCCTTAAATAACTCTGAATATAGACTCAAGTTTATTTGCAACTTGTACTAACAGGCATAATGTAAACAACATGGAATCAATAGACTATGCCTCAATTTAGCCAACAGACTTGTCCAATTACGCATTACTGAAATCCAATTTAACCAACAAAACGAGAATAAAAATAAAACATGAGCAACAGTGTAAGCAAATCTGCAACAATGCGGTTACAGCGAATCAAACAATTCAAGCTTCAATGTTCCATTACTTGATTTCAAATGATTTTCCACATATTAGTTTAATTCCAGTATTTTAAATCTAGGAACATACCTCGAAATGGAAAATAATAAGAAGAGGGAAAGGTCAGCAGCAATGTAGCACCGGCAGCAGCAATGGAATAGCTAAAACACAACCAGCATAACATCCAAAAGATTCAAAAATGAAAACCAATAATCTACAGCATCACAACCACCAACAGCTGACCCCAAAACAATCCAACTGAAACCAAAAATCAATCAAAATCCAACCAAAAACACCACTGGAACCACAACTACCAGAAGATGAACTAAGATATAACTCCCAACTTGAAATGGGGATTTACTTCAAGTATTAATGGAACAGTAGTCTTGAAACTGCCTGTGTTTCTGATTTTTAACTCCCTCTCCGATTTGTTTCTCAATATTATATGTCTAACTTAGACCCTCTTAAACTCTCCTATATGTGTGTATCTCAAGTCTATCTCTATCTTTAAGAAACTCCTAAATCTCTCTATATGTTTTCAGTCCCCTCAATGTTCTCCTTTTCTATGTTTTAAAACTCTGCCTCTCCGACTGCCCACTTATTCAGTGCTCAAGTCCCGCTCTTTTATAGCTAAAACATGCCTTTTTATATCCAAAGTGTTCCACATTTCCCAGCATGTATATCCCTCCCCATGTGCACCCTTTAACCCTTTTATCACACCTCCAATGTGAGATTTGATTTTCCAGCTCTTAAGAGTACTCAATGAATTAAGAATTCAATCCCTGACCATTATATTCCCTGACAGCCTACTATTATTAAACAACATATTAGTTTAATAGCCTACAGTACTTATTTTCAGACCAAACAAATCTAAACTATCCTCAGGCCTTATCCTCCACTGATTAAAACCATGTATTCATTGACACTACTGCCCTAAAACTAATCCCCTTTCACTCTTTTTCAAATCGGCTATAACCAATTCGATTGTGTTTAAATTAAAATTCTACTAACACAGAAACTCACATAGGATCACTGAGATTGAAGCTAAACAAACAAAGCAAATTTTCAGTCAAGTAAATTCAAGTTCACTGCCACATTGTTCTAACCAAACAGACTTATACAACAAATCGACGCCATTTGTTTAAATCAATTACAACACCTATAATTGACAACAAATAATCGACAACAAACAAATGATTCACAGTTCTTGGGCAAAATAGGGGAAACACGAAAATAATTATTCGACGACCTCAATCGAATCAAATAATCGTCTTATAACACATACAATTAACAATAACAGAGAAATTTGACCAAATAAAAGGTCATTTAAGAAAGATGAAACAGAATTAAAAACGGAAAAGATAAAAAATAACCAAATTAATAAATTCAACACACAATTAATACAAAGAATATAGGGAAGAAGAAATAAATACCTCGAAAAAAAATCAGAATCGGACAGATTGTGACCATTTGGACTCGAAATTGCAATTTTTGAAGTCGAACGGACTTTAATTGAGATCTTCTCAAACGAAAACATCTTAATTAAAGTCTATTACACTTCAATGTTTTTTTAAAATTTTGGACAGAATCTCTAATTTGGAATTTAGGGTTCATGAGGGTCGATTTGGGGTTCGGGGATTTTGGGTTGGATTCGAACCAAACTAAGGGTGGTTTGAGGGTGATGGAGGCCTAGGGAGTGTTTGGTATGAACTTGGGAGTGGTTGGTGTAAGTTTCAAATTCCGGCGAACTTCGATCTGATATTCGAAGAGTTCGGGAAAGATTCGAGACAGGTGGTTAAGGGATTCGTGTAGAGGGGGGTTAGGGGGTTCTGGGGTGTTAATTTGGGGGGATTGGACCACCGGAACTGCCGTGAGGCGATTTACGGTGAGTGGAGCAAGGTGGGGAACGACGGAGGCTGGTAAACTAGTCTCTAAGGGTTAGAGACGGTCGAGGGGTGGGGGGTCTGAAAGGGGGTGGGGTATGGTTTGGGACTTATATACTTGTGTAAAGAATAAATCTTGGCCGTTTGATCTGATGAGATCAACGGCCTAGATCATTCCACTTATCCAAACAGCGTCGTTTGGTGTTAGTGAGCTGGGTTGGTCTTGGGGCCGGAATTGCTTTGCAAGAATGGCCATTTCCCTCTTTCATTCACTTAGCCACATTTATATAACAATCACTTTTAAACAAAATTGAAGGAAACAAATTATAGGCTTACCACACATATATTTTTTCTTTTCTTTTATTTTATTTTCCTAAGTCATTTCAAACTAAATTTTAAAATGCTATGTAAAATTATACAACAAAATTAACTTATCAATATTAATTAACCTCTAATATCAATTAAACACACATAATAAAATCACACAATTGGACAATAAATGGTAAAAATGCAAAAGATATATATTTTTTTGTTATTTTTCACTTTCGTAAAATAAACTTAATTACTCTAAATTACAAACATGAATTTTATATGCAAATGCAAACATTTTTGTATTTTATATTAATTTAAATAAATAGATATTCACATACAAAAAATACAAATAATAAGAGAAAAATAACACAAAAATCACAAAAATCATGCACAACACAAAACTATTTTATTTTGAATTTTTGGGAGCAATTCTCTTATAGGGGAAAAATCACATGCTCACAACCCCGACGTGTGCTTTTACAAAGGCATATGAAAAAATCGCAAATGAGTCTATGGAGTTAGGAGCTAAGTTGTGATTCCAAATCATACCTCCTTCTGATAATGTTTCCCCAAACATTTCTAACAGTAATTGACTCAATCTCATCATCATTCAAGTCATTTTCTTTGATTCCAAAAGTGTATGAAGTAATATGTTCATTAAGGTTGGTTTTTCCATTTTACTTTGGTATATTGGTCATGCAAAACTTCTTGGGAATGGCATCGGAGTCGCACTCGGGGAAAAGATTTTTGTATACATTTTTTGGCATCTAGGCCCTTCAAAACTGGAGGTGCTCCCGGTATATAGTCTACCCGGGAGTTGTAAGTTTCCACCTTTTTATCATTGTTTTCTATCTTCTTTTCTCCTAGCTTGATTCCTTTGCTCAGTTCCTCGAGCGTTTTCATGATTGTGGGGTCAGTACCCGAGCCGCTTTCATCGAAAAACTGGCTCATGCTGTATGTTTACGTGTTCGTCGGTGTTAGGAGTCCTGCTCTGACTCTGAAGCTGAATGATGGCAACTTGCTGAGCTTGCAACATCTCGAATATCACTTGGAGGCTGACTCCTTCTAGTCCTCAAGTTTCCTGGCCTCCGGCTCGGGCTTGCCTGTGTGCATTCCTCACGGCGTCTGTGTCTGCATCCGTGTTTAAAGCTTTGTGGGAGCTGATATCAACTGGCTCCATGTTTGACACTCCCTTAGGGTTTATGGGTGGTCCACCGATCCTTATGCCATTGTTTTCTATGAGTCCTTCACTGCCATGAGCAGGTACATTTTGTGTGCTACACATATTTTGGCCTGAAATCAAAATATCTTTGACAAGAAAAAGTGTGAAGAATAACATGTGTTATCAGGAAACTTTTACTAAAATAAATACAATTATCTTAGCCCCCGGTGGGCGCCAAATTATTTACATCGAAAAATGTGAGCAACAATTAAAGATAATTTATGATTTTAAAGATATGTAATATATTCTAATACTAGTGATTATACGAGTAATATTAAACTTAAATAAGAAGAAAAGATCAACCAAATCAATATTGTTGGAGCAACATGGACCTCGAGCTTGACTTTCTTGGGGACCTCGAGGTGAGCTAAGAACAATGAAGTATGAATAATAAACTAAAAGCAATAAAGCAGAAGAACACTAGTTGAGCACGTTAAACAAGAAAAATAGAGTAGAAAATTCTATTGTAGTGAATAATGTGATCTACAAAAGCATTGGGGTCACCTATATATCGAAGGAGAATACCTCAATATAGTACATTCCTCATTGAGGTAAAGAATTATATTGGTACAGGTGTATAACGGCCTAGTACGAGCCTGTACCATTTTGTACAAATCTTATCCTTTAATTAATGCATTGATCCATGTGTCCTTGAGAAATTCCTGTTCTTTCTTGATTTACTTCGAGAATGTGATGTCCTCGATGTGGGTCGTGTCAGGCCTTCGATCAGCTTCCTCGAGGTATGTCCCTCATAGCTAGATCTAGCCTCTACTTCAAGCCTCCCAGACTCGAACCGATAGCTCGATTTAAGACCTCAAAATTATATTGTATACACATAAATAAAATAATTAGATTGCCCAAATGCAATAGGATTAAGGGTAACTGTTAGGCAGACAAGTTCCACTAAGAGGAGTCCAATAATCATATGGTGAGAAAATTTAGTGCTGATTCTAAATGCACTCGCCATTTTATTAGATTAAAACACCTTGCAACTTTTTTCATATTTTGTGTTCTCATTGTGTCCTGCTTGACTTATTACTGAGCAAAGATAAAGTAGTTATTGATTAAAAAGATTGTGGAAAATTGAAAACGATAAAGCTAATCTAAAGAAACAAAAATTAATGACACACACACCTCGAATGCCTACTTAGTAGGAGGAAACGCTTTAACTTAACCAATAGCTCGAGTGGATCGGAGGAAGAGACTTAATGTTAATTTTTTTATTAAACAGTATTTAGACACGCTGTCTACGAAATTGAATATAGCGAATACATATCATGTGATCTAATATATTAATCCACGTGTATTTACATACAACAACAACAACAACCCAGTAAAATTACACAAATAAGATTTGAGAAGGATAGTGAATACATAGACATTATCTTCACCCCGAGGGAGAAGAGAGACTGTTTCCAATAGACCCTCAGCTAAAGAAAACAAAAAAAAACAATACATCAGTATCATCAATAAAAAAACATAGAAATAATAACATCACAACAACCAGGAAATAAATAAAATGCAGAAATAATAACCAGTAAATAAGGCCCAGCACTATAAACACCAAAGAGTAGTGTAAATACAACATTGACCACAAGCACTCTAATAATAAATCCTATCAGCCTAGCCTCACACTGGTAAATATGCTCAACTATCTCCTAACCTACAACCTTAATGCTCGACCTCCACAACTTTCTTTCGAGTGACATGCCATTGAAGATTTGAAGCCTCGTCATATCACGCATGATCACCGCTACCCAATACTTTTTAGTCCGCACTCTACCTCTCCTCGTACCCACCAATGCCAACCGCTCGCACCTTCTTACCGGGGCATCCAAGCTTTTCCTCTGTACGTGCCCGAACCATCTGAGCCTCATTTCTCGTATCTTGTCGTCAATAGGAGCCATATCCACCTTCTTCCGTATAACTTCATTCTTTATCTTATCCATCCTAGTTTGCCCGCACATCACCTCAACATCCTCATTTCTACTACTCATCTTCTGGACATGTGAGTTCTTAATTGGCCAATACTCATCCCCATACAACATAGTCGGTCTAACCATCGCTGTATAAAACTTACCTTTTGAGTAGCGGTGGCACTTTCTTGTCACACAGGACTCCAGATGCTAACCTCCATTTCATTCACCTAACCCTTATACGATGTGTGTCATCCTCGTCGATCTCTTCATCCCCTGGATAACCGATCCAAAGTACATGAAACTAGCTCTCTTAGAAATGACCTGCGAACTAAGCCCCACGCCTATGTCCACTTTCCTCGGCTCGGCACTGAACTTGCACACAAGATATTCCATCTTCGTCCTGCTCAACATAAAACCCTTAGACTCAAAGGTCTGTATCCAAACTTCCAGCCTCTCATTTACATCACTCCGCGTCTCGTCAACCTTATCAATGTCATCAGTGAATAACATACACCATGGCACCTCTCATTGAATATTGTGTGTCAGTGCGCCCATCACTAGGGCAAATAAGAATGGGCTGAGTGCAGTTCCTTGATGTAACCCCATAAGAATTGGAAAATGCTCAGTGTCGCCTCCAACTGTCCTAACTTGAGTCTTAGCTCCATGTCCTTAATCTCCCTAATATAAGCAACCATTGCACCTTTGGCCTCTCGGCATCTCCAAAAAACCTCTCTCGGAACCTTGTCATACGCTTTCTCCAAATCAATAAACACCATGTGCCGATCATTCTTCCTATCCCTGTAATGTTCCACCAACCTCCTAATAAGGTGGATGGATAACTTACGTGGTAGAACGACCCGGCATAAACCCAAACTAGTTGTCTGATACAGATTCTGTCCTCTCCACCCTCGCCTCTACTACCCTCTCCCATACTTTTATGGTATGACTCAATAATTTGATACCCCTATAGTTTTTGCAACTCTGGATGTCACCTTTGTTCTTGTACAACGGGACCACCGTACTCCACCCCCACTCATCCGGTATCATCTTCGTCCTGATAATAACATTAAACAACCTAGTCAGCCACTCCAAACCTGCTCAACCCACACACATCTAGAATTTTACCAGAATCTTGTCAGGTCCGGTAGCTTTGCCCCTACTCATCTTACGCATAGCCATCACGACCTCCTCAACCTTGATGCGCCTACAATACCCAAGATCGTGGTGACTCTCGGAGTGTCCCAACTCGCCTAGCACAATATCCTGATTTCCTTCTTCATTTAGAAGTTAATGAAAGTAAGTTTGCCATCTTAATCTGGGCCTCACCCATCAATACTCTACCGTCCTCATCTTTGATGTCTTGGTCCAGATTCCGAGCCTTCCTCTCTCTCGCCTTGGCCATCCTGAATAATTTTTTCTCCCTACCTTTGGCCCCTAGCTCCTCATACAGACGACTAAAAGCCATAGTCTTAGCCTCTGTGACCGTCAGTTTCGCCTCCCTCCTAGCTACTTTATACCTCTCTCTATTTGTACTCCTCTCTACCTCGCGTGTGCTCCCTACTAACAACACGTACGCCGCCTTTTTCACTTCCACTTTTCCTTGAACCACTTCATTCCACCACTAATCGCCTTTATGCCCGCCAGTGTAACCCTTTGAGACTCCCAACACCTCTCGCGACCTCCCATATATAAACACTCATCGTTGACCACATAGCGCCCGCGTCCCCACAACTACTCCAGGCACCCACAATCGATAACCTCTCTTCCAACTCTTATGTTTTATCCTTACTCAAGGCTTCCCACCCGATCTTCAATCGACCTCGTGCAGTCCTCTTCTTCCTCTTCATCACATTACCGACGTCAATCACCAAGAGCCTATAATGCGACGTGAGGGCTCACCCGGATAACCTTGCAATCCTTACACAACCTTTTGCCGCACCTCCTAAAGAAAATATAGGCAATCTGAGTCTTCGCCACCGCAATCTGAAAAGTAACCTCCCTCTTAGGAAAACTAGAGTTAACAATCACTTACATGGAACGTTTGGTGCTATATTCTAATCAATTGGACTTAAGCACTTGATAATATAGTCGAGATGTAAATAAATGGGTCCGAACACCACTGTTATAGAAAAATAAATTACCAGACTTGCACTTTGTTATATAGATTTATATTAGACCAATTTAGAGAGTTTGCTGATAGCTCAACTGATGAAATTTGTCAACGATAGTGGTCAAGGAAGACGGCTTACATTTTCCTAAAGATTATATACTACCTATATGTAGGACATGTAATAGTGTATACTAATGCTCCCAAAATTAAAAATTTGGCTAATGGAAAGCAAATAGAGTATAGAGATTTGGGCGGATGCACGTGGAGTTACGTGGGTGCTCTAGGGTGCTCTAGCACCCATTATTTTTATGCGGAATCACTATTTTATTTTATGTACCGAATTGGTACTAAATTAATAAATAATTTCAGTTAGTATATAAGAACAAAATAAGTGGGTGGGTGCTTTGATTAGAAAGTGCATCAAAGAGATAAAAAATCGCTTAATCGAATTCTGAAAATATCTTTATCATTTTGATATTAATAATCCTCTCGGTACTTTTGTTCTTCTCTTTTAATTTTATTTGCTTCATTTTAATTTTTCTCTTTCTCTTTCTATTTTCTCCCCCAAAAATAAATGTCTTTTTTCATTTTTTTTGTTGTTTTCTTTACTTTTTAAATTTCTTTTCCCCATAACCCCATCAAACCTAAGTGCGAAACTACATCCTTTGCTATTATAGAAGGAATTTCGTAAAATGGTCTAAACTTTTATGTAATTAATTAAAATGTACAATTTATGTTCAATCTAAAATTAAAAGTTTTGCAACGAAGGTTGATTCTGAAAATAAATGTTAAATAAGAAAAAAAATTAGAAAATAAAAATCGTGAGGGATAACCGTGAATAAATTAAGTCAATTAACTATAATATTAACTTACTCTATTTGTTAAACTTTTTTACCATAATTGTAAGACATAGCTATGCACTTATATGTTGTGACCGTAATAACGGTAGACAAAGAGTCAGAGCACCCACGACTACAAAATTTTGCATTCGCTACCGAAGGTTTAGATGATAAATTTGAATTTTATATACCTACAAGAGGTACCTTTGGAATGTGCTAAATCAGTAACAATAAATAATAACTTGGGGTAATATTTTCTTTTGATTGTGTTGGACTATTGCACTACAAACAAGTACTATATTGGAAGTACTGTTTGTACAGCTTCGGCTTTCTTATCGTGGTCATTTCAAGAAAGCATATTCATAATCTCTTACCTTATTTTCTCTTACCTTTGGGATTCAGTTATCCATATTTTGACCACATAGAACTTACTTATTATTTGACTTGCTGCTAGTGTTTAGTGGGTTTTTAAATAGTGTTTAGTAGCCGTTTTTAAGGCTCGATTAATTCGACTTCGCACTGGCAAATCCAACTTTGATGAGTGGTACTTAGTATTTGTAGTTAATGTCACAATCCAAAAATTTGATTAATCGCGATGACACTTAACCCAACCCGCAAGATAAACCAATTAACAATAATCCATTTCAAATAGGAGAAAGATTTACTGGTTAAATAAATGATGAAATGACAGAAATTTTACACAACTTCCTAAAAACTGGTAGCACAAATCATGAGCTTCTAAGACTCGTTTGACCATGAGTTTTACCAAAATAAATTTGGAATTTATTTTCAAAACTCATGTTTAGCAATAAATTTTGCTCATATTTTGGCCAAATGTCAAATCCCAAAATTAACTATTGAGCTGATTTTATGCCAAAATCCCAAAACTTGGGAATTATACAGATATTTTTCCGAAATAATATTGGAAAATATGTTTTGAAAACGTATGTCCAAACACATTTTTATTTTCAAACCAAACCTCACTCAAATTAGATTTTTTAAAATAAATTTGGGATCTATGACCAAACGCTAGCTAAGATTTAGATTTACAAAGCTGATATTGTCATGGCCCGAATTTTCCACCATCGAGATCGTGGTGATGCCTAACCTTTTAGCTGCTAGGCAAGCCAAAAATATGGAAATTAGATACGTTAACTTGTTAAGAAATTTACTAGATGACAATAATTTAAAACATCACCAATTAATAAAGTGCGAAAGTCTATAATTACCCAAGTACTTATGCACAACTACCCAAAAGTTGGTGTCACAGTTCACGAACTTCTAAGAGTCACTACAAACATTAGCCGAAGGAAATACAACTGTCTTTGAATTTAAGTAAAAACAGTAAACTATGATAACTGGAAGGGGACTCCAGGCCCTGCGAATGCCGGTAGATCTACCTTGGGTCTCCTGTTGGACTGAAGGCAGCAACCCAACTCTGATCAACACGGTGCAATACTGAAATCTGTACAGAAAGTGCAAAGTACAGTATCGGTACAATCGACGCCATGTACTGGTAAGTGCAGAGCCTAACTTCGGTGAAGTAGTAACAAGGCTTGGAGAAAACACTTATATAAACTGTGCAGTTAAATCATATACGAGAAGATAACAACAAATGAAATTTTAAGCCGATATTAACGGAAATAGGGAAAAAATGTTGAGAGTAATATCGAATCCTAAAAATAGTACAGCAAAAAAATGCAGAAAATAACATGTTTTATACCAACGAAAGTAATGACATAACAAAAAAGTGCACGTCATCACCCTTCGTGCTTTTACTCTCGTCCTCACCATAAAAAATAATAATAACGGCGTGCACCCTTCATGCATTAACTATCTCATAACATGGCACAACATCACTCTTTGTACATTAACTCTCTCATAACATGCCACGACATCACCCTTCATGCATTATCACTCACAGAAAATGATACGACATCACCCTTCGTGCATTATCAGTCACTCACAATACATTGCACGTCATCACCCTTCGTGCTTTGACACTCTCCCTCACCAAAATAATGAACGATAATAATAGGGAGATAGAAATATAAAGAACCAGTCTTACTTCAATATTTAATTCCACAATATCAGTCTTAACTCTGAGTTAATTCACAATCAGTACCAAACTTCATAAACTTGATAAGAGTTGCTCAACAAATGGAATAACAAGTCTAAACATGAAATATATGAACAATGGGTACAATAGGTACAAGACTAAGACCAACTCGCATGCTATGAATTGACAACAACGTATAAGTACCCATCATCTCTCATATACGTCGTACCCAACAACCAAATAGAAAAGCAAATAGACAAAAATACCTAACCCTGCAAGCTAAGGTTAACCACAACTCTTACCTCACTACCACAACCAAATTTAGAGCTCAGTCATAACTTTTCCCTTCATACCAGCCTCCGGACCAATAAAATCTATCAAACTTACCAACAAATTGATTCAATTTAAGCCTCAGGAACTACCCATGATAGCAAGGAATCCAACTTATGTAACTTTTGAAAAATGAAACAAAAGTCAATACCCGGGCCCGCTTGGTCCAAATTCTATATTCGGACCAAAACCTGATTACCCATTCACACTCGAGCCCGGATATACAATTGGTTTTGGAATCTAACCTCAATTTAAGGTCTAAATCCCCAAATTTTAAAATTCCTAAGTTGTACCAAAAATCTCAATTCTACCATGAAAACCCTAGATGCTAAGATGAAATTTTGTAAAAAGAAGTAAAAGAGTGAAAGAAATGAGTTACGAATCACTAACTTATGATATGGGAAAGAAGAAGTGTTTGCAAAATCGCCTATTATGTTTTAGGGTTTGAAAAACTGAAGAATAAGTGAAAACTCGTTCGTATAGTACCCATTTGATCTCTACTACGCGGTCCGTGAGATCCATGGTGCGGTCGTGAAACCCACCGCGGTCCGCGATATTATATGTGCGGCCACAAACCTAAGCCTTACCCTACCACGGTCACAAAGTCCCCATCGCGGTCCACGAATTTCACTCAGCGGCCGCGCTCTTAAGATCTAGACCTGCAATCTCTTCATTATCCAACACCAGTCTAAAACATCCCCTAGCCTAGCTGAAACTCACCCTAGCCCTTCGGGATCCAAACCAAACACGCACACAAGTCTTAACACATCATATGAACTTGCGCTGGTGATCAAATCGCCAAAAACCTCTAGAACTACAAATTCAGTACCAAATTGCATGAAATCCTTAAGAACACTTGAAATTCTCATTTTTACAATCGGACGTCTGAATCACGTTAAATCAGTCCCATTTCTCACAAAATTTCAGAGATATAACTTAAATATTATAGTAAACATTTTTAAATATTATAGTAAACATGTACTGAGCTCCAAAACCAAAATATGGGCTCGATATCAATAAGATCAAACATTATTCAATTTCTCTAAATCCTTAGATTTTCAGTTTAATAATTTTTAATTTTAGTACTCGGGCTGGGGACCTCGGAATTCGATGGCGGGCATGCGCCCTCTGGAACCGTCAAAATAAGAATCTGGCTCCGTTTACTCAAAATATTGGCTGAAGTCAATTAAAATTGACTTTTAGAGGTAAAAATTATTATTTTCTCAAATTTTCACGTTAAGGCTTTTTGGAAACGCTCCCGAACTGTGCACGTAAATCGAAAAGAAATAAGATAAGGTTTTGAAAGCCCCAGAACCTTGAATGGGTTCTAAATCACGAGATGACCTTTTGGATCATCACATATATGAAATAAATATATCATATATTTCAAATATATATGAAAAAAATTAATGATTCCAAAGCTACCAAGAACAAAAGGTAGCTATGACCGAATGCGGG